>NDGM010992323.1:0-11548 GCA_002564305.1 Octomys mimax | reverse complement strand
GGTGGCATCTCTAAAGGGGTCATATGGACAGTCACCTGGGTAGGCAGTCTTAGGGTGCATTGTCTTTAAGTTGCCAAGCCCAACTTCCCTTAGATCAGGGGTATTGAACCTATGGCACACATGCTGTAGCCAGCTGTCTGTTATCATTGAAAGCTCTGAAAGGTTTGTCATCTTTAGATGGACAATGGAGACACTCCTGCCCTAGACCGGCACAACCGGCACACTCTTCCCAATTTCCAGTAAAAATTTCCATTTTCCACTCTGCATTTTGCTATTTTGATTGAGAGTACAAGTGGGTTTTTAAAAAATTTTCTTTGGTAAGAGCTTGCCATGTAGTTTTTTTTAATGTATTTGGTACAGTGTCTACAGGGTGTTCAGGGTCTCACTATATAGATCAGACTTGTAGTGATCCTCCTGTTTTCATCCACCCAAGTGCTGGGATTATAGGTTCACATCACCATACCAAGTCTCAACCACTGTCTCAGCTTGCCTCATAGGCAGGGCAGGCAAGGCAGGCCAGGGATCGAACCCCAGCTGCTGCACTCTGGCTAAACAGATAGCTCTGCTTTAGTCTGCTGAGCTATCTGGCCAGCTCTGCATGTAGTTTAGGCAGGCCTGGAACTCACTGTGTGGACCAGGCTGGCCTTGGACTTGTGGCAGTCTTCCTGCTTCAGCCTCCTGAGTGCTGGGATTACAGGTGTGCACCACCATGCCTGGCATTCTTTTTATTGTCTTTTGTGAGATAGGATTTCACTATACAGTTCAGGTTGGCCTTGAACTCACTTTGTAGCCCAGGCTGGCTTCAAACTCATGATGAGCCTTCTTGACTCATGATGAGTCTGCCTCTTAAGTACAGGGATTACAGGCATGTGCTTCCAAGCCTGGCTAAGTTTTTGTAAAGAACACAAAAGACCCCAATCTTAAGAATTAGAATGTATATTCATAAACATATAACATTTAAAGAGTGAAGCCATTGAGTAGAGGAAGATACTGGCAATCCATACACTGGCATATCTAGATTATGTGAAAATATCTCCTACAGACCAATGCAAGAGAGGAACAGGCAATTTAAATGCAGAGGAAATTCAAATGACCAAAACAATAGACAATATGCTAATTAGTAATCAGAAAAATAAACTTTAAAACACAATGAAATCTCATTATGCATTCTCTACAAAGCTAACACTAAATAGAGTGACATAGCAACTGCCAACATGAAGTGGAACTAAATGTCAGACACAGTGGGCGGGTAGATAATTTGGTGAACTAGTCTGGAGAATCTTGCATAATCCACTGAAGTTGAAGATACCCTTATCCTATTAGCTAGAAATTCTAATGAGAAGTAGAAGCAAAAGAATATTCCTTATTACCATTACTACTGTTGTGCTGTTTTGTGATAGTAGCTGGGTGTGCCGTGAACTCCAGGTCCTCTTGCCTCACCTTCCCAGAGTGCTGGATGTACTTGTGCAGCACCCGCCTGGCTTCATTGTGCTCAAGAGTATGAGGCGTGAAACAACCTGAATGCCCGGGGGAACTGTGGTATGGTTGGACAGTGGTCCCTCCCATTTCTATGAAAACAACTACATGGTAGTGACTTTAGATGACACTGATGACATTGACACCTAATTTTGAACAAACCACGCTTGTGCTCAATGCTACTCTAAGAACTCAAAGACAAGGTGATTATATTAGACTTCAGGGGCTCCAGGATGGGTATGTAAGCAGCGAAGGCTTGTGGGATGGAAGGTGGTGGTGACCACAAATGCAGTCCTGGAGGGAGCTGGGCCGTGCTGGGCAAGGCAGCTGGTTGTGGCTTTTCTGCTCCGGTCTCTACTGAAGTTGCCATGATTGGAATATTTACATCTAGGAAATCACTACGTATATATATTTTGTGGTTTTCATTGTATATCATTTTTATCTTTAATGGAGTTTATTGGTACATTTTAGATATACATAATGATCCATTCATCATGGGTAATTTGTACCCATACATAATATAACTTGATTCTTTTTTCCCAACCCCCTTCCCTCCCTTCAACCCTTCTTCCCCTACTTATTTGCAAAAGCTTTGTTTGCATTTTTTCCTTCCATTTCTCTTTTTCTTGTCCCTTTGTCCCTTTTCCCCTCTCCCTTCCCTTATTCCCCTTCCAACTTGAACCTTTTCTTCCTATTTCCTAATATCTATTCTGCATTTTGGTCTTTGTTTACACTGGAGGCTTCTCATGCCAGAGGAACAACGTGGCATCAAGGCATGTGTGCTGACTGATTTCACTTAAGAGTATGGGTCTCATCGGAAGGCAGCAGTTCATGCTTAAAATGCTCACTCTGGCCAATTTTACATGCTCATAACCAGTAATCTGAGCAACTACACAGAAGACAACATTGTGCAATGTAACAGCCCCTGGTGGATACCTAGCATCTTGCTTTTTTTTTGAAATTGTGTATTGTTTCTAATGACTTATCTATTGTTTTTCTATTTTCTTTAAAATAAAGAAAAGAGTATGGGTCTCAAGGTGCATCCACTTACCTAGGACATCCTACAACTATGAAAGTAGTTTGTTACTGGGTCCTGGAGAAAGAATTGCTAAATCGTTGTCAGCCAACCACTCTATAAAAGACACAATAATTTCTCCTTGAGTGAAGAGAAGAGGCTAGTTACTGGGGCACAGGCACATGTGGGTCTCCTTTGAGGCTGAAACTCATTGGATTTATTTGCCAGAGCACTAGTACACAGATTTTCCTGTATGTGTCATTATTATAGTAGACTGCTCTTCCCTTCTAAGGCCTAACATAAAGGACATAGATAAATACATACATACATAAATAAAGGCTGTGTGAGGAAGAAGGAGTCCTCAGGTCCACTCTATTTGGTTACAAAGTGAAGCCTGCCTACCTGTAGCTTGGGTTTTTAGGGAAAGAACTGAGTGAGTCGCATTATGGGATTTATGAGGACACCAGAACACTCTGTAACTGTTTCTTGGGTGCGCTGAGGCTGTGTGTGAAACAAAGACGGGAACAGAGACGACAGGAAAGGGAAACACACAGGTTGCCTGGCCCTGTGGGCCATGCGTGGCCTCCTCTGGGAGAACCTACAGCCTGCTCAGGGATCTGGACCCCAGTGGCACCAACCCAGGGTGGCCAGGAACCATCGGGACTGTGCAGGAACAGTCTTCAACGTTGACACTGTGTGACAGCAAGCAGCAACAGCAATGGCATGACAGCTGATTCTCACCTCATTTAAATTGGACTAGGACTGACTGCTGAAGTTGAGCAATTCCAGAAGGGACCAGGATGCATTTTGTCATAGTTCAATTAAGGCTGTATCAAGGATACCAGCCATGAGGGGCACAGTTCTCAGGGAAATGATGTATGAGGTGTGATAGAAATATAGGGTAACAGCTAAATAAAAAATTATTGCTGTAAAGGACATGTTATCATTAATTTCCCTCAAAATCCCGCCCCCCCATTGACAAAGCTTATCCTATTGTTCTTGCCACTTACTTCAGTGAGGCAGTTCTGGTCTTTGCAAGGTGTGATAAAAACTGTGGAGAATGCGACTGCTGAGTGCTGTGCAAGGAAAGGCAGCTCACTAAAGCGTGGTGGTGTGTGCTCATCCAGCCTGTCCTGATATCTGGCACCCTGAAACTTCTAGTTCTTCCCCAAAGTCAAAATTGTCCAATGAAGGTCAGTGTTGTGAATCAGGGGACACTGAAGCAGCTACAAAAGGCATAACTGAAGACATCCTTGAGAGAGGACTTCCAGAACTGCTTCGGAACGTGGCAAGGATGGTGGGCTAAGTGTGCTCAAAGTAAAGAGGAGTGTTTTGAGGGAGATTGATAGCATTGTGTTTTTACTGCATTAAATTTTAAAAAACACTTAAACATTTATTGTATTTTTCAGTTACACTTCATCTTCGCATGGTCTAGTTTTTCTCACAGATGTTTCAGAATTGTATAGGTAAAATGCATTGGTACGTTGTAGAGCTTTGGCAGTCTCCACCATAACTGTATGGTCAAATGTACCATTGTTACCAATGGAAATGACTGGCATCTACCTCTGGTGTGACAGAAGTATGCAGAGTGATGCACACTTGTAAACCCAGTGCTTGGGAGGCTGAGGTACAAATTTTGAGACCAAGCCCATGTCTCTAAAAAAGAAGAAAAGTGTGCAAGACACTTGTGCAGTGTTCTTTTCCTCTGCTTGACTTGAGCCCCTGAGTGCGTGAGGCCACACTTTAAGTTTCTAGGACACAGAAGGGCGGAGGTAGAGAAAGAAGACCAGAGGAAATACCCCCAGAACTCCAGAGTATAGAGAACTCTGGAACGTAGCTGGCCTGCTCTCTTCACAAGGGCAACATCATGCAGTGGAGTGTGTGCTGTGAGCGTCACTGTAGTCCAAAAGGCTGATGATTTTTTTTTCATTTTATCTTTTTGAGACAGGGTTTCATTATACAGTTCAGGCTAGCCTTGAACTCACTTGGTAGTGCAGGCTGGTCTCGAACTCTCAGTAATCCTCCTGCCTCAGCCTCCCGAGTACTGGGCTTACAGGTGTGTGCCACAACACCCAGCTTAGCTGAAGATGGTTTGTCAGCTAAATGTGATGATTTGGAAAATACCTACCAACATGAATTTGAAAACAGTTATTGAATTTCACTCTGGCACAGATATTAAATATTGGTAAGGATTATTGCTAATTTTCTCAGGCATAGTAATAGTGTTGCAGTTATGGAGGAGAATATTAGTAATCTTGGGAGACAGATGAGACATACAGAAGTGAAGTGATTTGATGATTACCACTTTCTTAGGATTCCAGAAGGAAACACATATACAAAGAATGACAAAGCAAATAGAACAAAATGTCAGTAATTGTCAGGTAGAGATGGAGGGTGTAAGGTGCTGATTTTCCTGCGCTTTCAATGTTTCCACATGGTTGAAAATTTCAGAATTAAAAGCTAGAGGGGAAACAAGAGGGAGCAGGACACCCTGTGAGGGGAGCTGGCCACCAGATACAAGATGTGAGAATTCCAAGATTTGTTAGAAAACTGAAGAAATGGGACAGTAATTGTGTTGTGTGCTCTTCAAACAGCAGCTGTTCCTGGTCTAAAAAATAGCATTTGACCCCTGTTCACTTAGAACGCCCAGAGTGACCGACATAGGTGTGTGTCAGCTCCCCAAAGCCATGAGACAAGCCACTGGGGTGGCTTGCACTGGGGTGGAATTCTCAGTAAACAACCCTACGAGACCCAGGGCCTGGGAGACTGAGGTGGCCGACAGGATCCCTCTTCATCCACAAGCGGAGCTTCCTGATGAGACCCCTGGGTTTGCAGGCTGCTTGGAAAGTGCTGAGTGCCATGGCGTCTTCCTCAGCAGGAGCTTGACTTGCCTATTTGGGGTGCTTCCGTCTGGACTTCGGGGCATGTGTTCCACAGCTGCGGAGGAGGGTGAGCAAGAGCCTGCTTTCTGTGCGATGGCGCACACAGCTGTCGGCCTGCTTGCTTCTGCAGACAGATGTTCCTGAGTGATTTGCGTGCTTCCCATTTTGCCAGGCTTTGTGGAGCCTCAGCTCAGGGCTTTAGAGTGGGAAGGAGGACACTTTGCTCTTAACTTGGGCTTTACAGATCCATCCCTGGGGCCCCCTGTGGAGGGGTATCAGGGACCTCATTGGTTCCTTAAAACAGTTTTCCAAACCCCAGGCCCTCCACACCCTTCCCTCCCCTACCTTACCTGGGTAAAGGATTCCTACCTTCTAGCAGATTCTGGAAAGAGGTTAAAACTTAAGAAATGTGGGAATCACTGATCTAGCCAGACTTCTGAGCCCCACTTAACAAGCAGAGGAACCAAAAGAGCAGATTAGGAAGAAGATACATTTTTAAAAATTTGGGAATATCTGTCTATGTAACACTATAGAAATGACCTGGTTTCCTAACACTGCAGACTGAGCTAATGGTCTAGGAAAATTGGTTGAATGAAATGGAGCCACTAGGGAGTTTTTGCTGTCAGCATAGAAACCCCAAATAGCACAGACAAGTCTCGTTGAAATCCATGAGAAAGGAACAAATTTAGGAGCAACCTGCAGTCTCTAGAAGCCAGTGCCATGAGGCAGATCCGTTAGGTTCTTTTGCCTGGATCACATTTGAGCTCTGAAAAGAAATTCATTGGGAAATATCCATGTCTACCTTCTCTGCCCTCTACCCACCCTCTCCCTGACCCAGCTCCTTTACCTCTGTTGATTGGCGGGAGGGAAAGCAAATTCTTTAGTAGTGCAATGTCCTTTCAGAAATGAAGGAAAACATTCTGAGTAAGCTTTTTTTGTTTACCAAATAAGTAAGATAAGACAAAACAGATCCTGTAAAATTGAAATGGTAGGGGTGTGTGTGGCGTGTGGAACAAGACCTTTAAGTGAGGTTGGAGAGCATCCGGGTGCTGACTGGGTCAGCTGTGTGGCACGCCGCCCTCCATCTGCCGTCTCTCGCTGTCACCTTAGCTTCTTGTCAGCTCCTCGTGACACTGGTGACTCAGGGGCCTTCCACAAATCACTATTATTAGCATCTTCCCATGACCGGGTTTGCTTCATGATAAATTTTAAATATCCCGTAGAGGACATCTGGTGGATTTTACATATATACACAGGAGGAGGAGGGGATGGGGTGGGGGGGAGGGAGGAGGGGGGGAGGGGAAGGAGAAAGAAGAACTCCCAGCTGGCAAATTCTGATGTACTGCACCAGGGGAAAAATACCTCAGGGGGCAGGGCCTCTATGGCTACAGTCCCCAAAACACTTTTAAGCCAAGATCCAATGTCAAGGGAAAGGGGGTCCATATTGCTTTGCCCTCAGTTTCACGTCATGTCATGTTATGCCATTCATTCATTCATTCATTCATTCATTCATTCATTCACTTCACCACTCACGCGCGTGTTGACTCACCCATTTGAAAACGTTCATTGGGTCAGAGCTGCAGTACAGAGCTGCACTCTCACTACAATAATTCTGGGACCTGCATTTTGAGACTCAGGACCTTGCGGTCATCCTCAGCCTTTCTGCTTTTACGGGCTTCGGTCCATTCTCATTCTGCTGTGCCCGTCTGTGCAGCCAATTCTTCTGTATTGACCCCGCCCTCTGACTCCATCGTTCACTGGCAGGTCTGTGCTTTTCCCACTTTGGCTTCCTCCGTAATCTGTATTTCTCACTTTCGCATTTCAAGACTGTGCTCTTTCCTCTGCTGATGCATTTGCCTGTGCTGTGGCCACCATGAGTACATTACCTACTCTTCAGTGCTCTTTGGTATCTTCATGTTATTATGACATACAGTTCATGTTTGGAGGACATACTGAGGATATTTATCACAGGGGCCACTGTGACTTTCCTTGAACTTGTTCAGCTTCTCTTCGAATCATTTCTCTCCCCTCTTTTCTGCCCCTTGAGGTTGTACTCATTCGAGACTGGAGTATTTTGACTTCAAATATCACCTTGTCTGAGAGGCCCTCCCAAACTTCCATTCAACTCTACCTCCAGTTATTGCAAATTTAAATTTGTACATGAATGGAGCACCTAACTTTGTTTATATATTTTACATGTGGGGCTTTGCAAAGTCAGTGACATTTGTGTTTCTACACATGGGGAACTGGCTGGGGACAGGAGCCAGCTACGTATTTCCATCTTTGTTACTGTACAGTGCAGGTCCCAACTAGGTACCAGGAATGTGCCAACACCCTCGAGGTCTGGGTGAGTAGAAGACCAGGCACACTGCCCAGTGTCATGTGGAACAGCAGTGTGTGATACAGGATTGATGCAAGGCTTGACCCTGCTTCTCAGAGGCAGAGGTAACCAAAGGAAACAGTTCCTTATTTTAATAATCCTGAGAATATGGATTTATTTCCCATCTTGAGGCCAGAATTTTGTTATTATTGTTTTGAGACAAGGTCTCACTATGTAGCCCAGGCTGGCTTTGAACTTGTGGTGACCCTCTTGCCTCAGTACCCTGAGTGCTGATACTACAGGTGTGTACCACTATGCCCAGCAATGTGGCCACTTAATGTGGTAGTTTCTTTCTTACCCCAAAGCTGGAATTAATTTGGCAGTGTGTCTTACAGTACTGAGCACCTTACTACAAAGAATATAAGGTGTTTAGACACTTATGGTTGCACATAATAGATGCTAACTTAATTTTTTAAAAGAAAAGTTATTTTTCTATTGCTGCTGTAATAACTACCGCCAAATAGAGTATTAAGATAACGCGAATTTTCTGCTTATGGTGCTGGAGACCAGAAATCCAAACTAAAATCAAGATGTGAAATGTCTGGTTCTTTTTAAGGACGTTGAAAGGAATCTCATCCTAGTCTTTTCCAGCATACGGGGGCCTCCTGTATTCTTTGGTTTGTGGCACTTTCCTTTATGTTTGAAGTTCATCACTTCAGGGCTTGGGAGATAGCTCAGTGACACAGGCCCTACCTGGCAAATGCATGGTCATGAGTTCTATGGCTGGTACAAAAACAGTTCATCACTCCAAGTGGCTCTGGGCCACTTGGCCTCCTTTCTAACTCCAACTCTCTTCATCCTTTCATGAGGACCTTAGTGCTTATATCAGGGCCATCTGCATAATTCAGGGTAATCTTTCCAGCTTAGCCACACCACCAGTAACCCTTCTGGGAGCATCCAAAGGTTCTGGGGAGTAGGACATGGATTTCCTTGGGAGGCCATTATTCAGTCTACCACAGGGGAGTTTATTTAAGGATACTGCTATGTCTTTGGAGTCCCAAAGTGAGATTGTAACTGTCTATATTTCTGTTTCCTACATCTGCTTTTGCCTCCGTGTCTATTTCCCTCTCTTGCATTTTGGCAGACTGACTTCTCTGCGACCCAGCCCATACTGTGTGTAGGAGAGGACTGCTGATGACTCATGGGGGTGCACGTTATGCTTTCACTCTCCAGGGATGACCGTACCTGTTGTCTGTAGTCCAGATTCCGCAGGGAAGGGCTGATTGGTACTCTTGGGTCAATGCCACCCTTGTCAAGGGTGTAGCCAAAGGTAAAGATGTGGTCACAGGGTAGCTCCTTCCCACACTGTACAAGTACTAGCAAGGAGCTATTTCTGGAGACATAGAGCAAAGTATACACTGAAAATTTGTCCTTGTGGGAGGGTGACAATTTTCTTACTAGAAGACTGAGTAAGATAGTGGCATTTCAGATAGAATAGATTAGCTGTTAGCCAGAATTTTTCAAATAGTGAGTATCTAAGAAATGTTTCTTGAGTTTAGTTGTGAAATTTCTTCCAAGTATCTTTTTGGGACAGGGTTTCACTGTGCAGTTCAGGCTGGCCTCAAACTTGCAGTGATCCTCCTGCCCCAGCCTCCTGAGTGCTGGAATTATAGGCATAGGGCACTATGCCTGGCCCTATCTTTCAAATGTCTTTTTAGTTACAGGGTTTTATTACCTTTGTCAGGAGTCCTGCAATTAGTTGAACAGTGCCTTCTCCTTCCTCTGCCATGCTGTTTTTGGTTCTTATTGCTAGGTGGTGTTGGGGATTGAATCCAGGGCCTTTGCACTGAGCTACATCCACAGACCTTTTATGCTTTTTAGTTTTGTGACAGAGTCTTGGTAGGTTCCTAAGTTTTTCAGCCCAGGCTCAAACTTTCGATCTCTCTGCATGCCTATGATCCCAGCACTAGGGATCATTTTGAGTTCAAGATCAGCCTGGGCTACAAAGTGTGTTCAAGGCCAGCCTAAATTGCATAGCTAGACCCTGTCTCAAAAAGACAACAAACAAGCAAACAGCTTTCAATCTCCCTGCCTCAGCCTCCCGGAGTGCTGGGACCCTAAGTGTCCACCTCCACACCTGACTGCTGTGTCCAATTTTCACATGCCACATCATTGCCCACGATATTTCAGCCACTTTTTCCTTATTATGGAATGAAGTCCACTGATGTGTCAAATGGTGAATCCTCCGTTCTGCCTGTGGCACAGGGGAATGATAATGTTTATCTTGTGGGTATGTGGACAAGATGAGGTGAACAGAAGGGATGGTTACACGTTCCCAAATATCACCAGTATGGGCTCTCTTCTCTGGTCAGGTCGGTTTCCCCAGACTTTGCCTCAGTTATTTTCCTGGCAGAGCCTTTGTCTCATCAGGGACCGCAGCCTTGGTGCCCCGCTCTTCCCGACTCCGTTGGTCCTGCCCAGTCCTTGGGTTCTACACTACAGCTGCTCATTCTCCCCTCTTCATTCTAGGACCAGGCCTAGTCTGTTCTGCTCACGGTCTCAGAGCGGTTCCTGAGCCCCACTTCCTGACTAGATGAGGGAATCCATCACACGCGGCCTTCCCGCAGCCGTGTTACCCCTGCTTGAACAGCCCCGATGCTGACGGGCTAAACTTAGGCCACTCATTCCCATTTTCTCAACAGCTCTAATTAAATCACGAAAACATGCAATTATCTTTTTAGTCACGACTGTCTTGCCTTTTTAATAAAAGTTTCAGTTCTTTCAGAGGAACAAAGTAGCTGTTCAAAAGGCATTGATTATATTTATGTCTAAAATTATAATTTCCTGACATTAGCAGTTAAGCCACCTCTACCATTTTTATTTCCTTTTATTCTCGCTCCTGCTACACCCTCAGAGGAGGAGACAATTTGCCATTGCAAGGCTTGAGTATAGAGATGATGCCAAACAGGTCTCTGAACAGAAAGAAGGCAAAGAAAATCTTCCCTGCTGATGTCTGCTTACCTTCCACCCAGCTGTATGCAGGTTGCTTTAGGTTACTTTTACACACAACATTTGGATTTGTTTATTTTCTGTCTCTGAGACAGAGTCTTAGTTCAGGCTGGTCGTGAACTCACTATGTGGCCCTGACTGGCCCAGATCTTGTGGCGAGCCCGCTGCTTCAGCTACCTGAGTGCTGGGACTACAGGCGTATGCCACCATGTGCAACTGCAAGTTTTGAAGAAAAAAAAAAACAAAAACCTATGCTGTAAAATTTTACTTCAGTTGGAGTTTTCATCTTGTCTTTTAATTGTTCATATACAAATATACTCTTATTTGTGTCTGGTTTGGTTTGTGTAAAAATTGGGATTATGTACTATTGAGCGTTTCTTTTTGAGAAGACTTAATAATATACCAATGATACCTTTTCATGTGAATGTACGTTTCATTTTTTTTTTTTTTTGTTCTTTTTTTTCTTTGTTTGAGATAGGGTCTCACTATGTAGCTCAGGCTGGCTTTGAACTCAGGATGATTTTCCTATCTCAGCCTCTTGAGTGCTGATTAGATGTGTACTCTATGATTGGTTCACAAAGATTTAATCTTTTTTATGGCTCTGTGGTATGGTGTAACTTATTTATCCTTTTCTCCTATTGAACAGTTCATATGTTGTTCCAGTTGGCTCTTAAGCTCTGATTCTTTAAGAAGACATTATAAATCTAGATGACCCTTGTACTCCTACCCACAAATTTATTCAGCATTTTTTTGAGACAAGGTCTTGCTATTTAGACAGGCTGCTCTTTTTTTTTTTTTTCAGAACCAGGGATTGAACTCAGGTCCTTGCACTTGCCAGGGAAGCAC
>NDGM010992291.1:0-10146 GCA_002564305.1 Octomys mimax | reverse complement strand
TTTTTTTTTTTTTTTTTTTAAAGAGCTGGAGACCCGGAGGCAGTCCCCCAGTGCTCTGTCCTCTGAAGCACTACCCAGTCACATTCAGATCCACTAAAATCGCTCTCCGTGGAATGAGTTGGACAATCCTGACCGAGTAGAACCGCGAGACAATCCACCTACCCCCCTGGGATAGCTGCTCCTGTGGGTGTGGATGCGCGCCGACGGTGCGAGCGTGCCGAGGAGCCCGTTGCTCACAACATCCACGAGAACTGGGAAGCAGTTCAGTCTCCTGGTATTGCAGGCCAGTGAGAAGCGGTGATTCTGAAATACAAGAGAAGGGTTGTGGAACCTGAGAGGCGAAGTACAACCTTAGGCAGTGCGGTGCGTGAACAGTCTTCTCAAGGACAACAACATGGTAAGTGCTGAAACTGGCTAGTATATTACTAGGCCCTCAATTTTGTTCTCATTAAAGAAGCGTAAATGTTAACATGGTAATTGAACGATAGATACTCTACTGTTTCAATGTTGCCATATTAATAAAACTGCAGACAACTCATCAAAGGCCAAATTCATTATAACTATGCATTTGATTTGAAAATAATCTTTTTTTTATTTTTTAAATTTTTTATTTTTTTGGCGGAACCGGGAATTGAATTCAGGCCCTTGCGTTTGCCAAGGAAGTGTTTATTCTACTGAGCATCTCCCTGGCCCTGAAGATAATCTTCGAGTCCACTGATATAAGAATTCACAAAGCCAGAAGTAAAGGGTATTATTTTTAAATAAAACAAAACTTTTAGACTATGTATGTTATACAACTTCTGGGAGGATTATAAGAGTTCCGTAGACTTAATTCTGACCTTTGTAGTGTGTTTTAGGTGATATTTGCTGAGAAACACTGCTTATGTTAATATCATTTGATATTATATTATTATTATAGCCACCAATCTGATTTACTGAATAACAAATGAAGCAGGAGTTCTTGCTTCTTTGTAAATAAATCCAGAGGCTTAAGTGACATAGTCCTAGCCCAAATTCTCTTGCAAATTTGCTTCTATACATGTAAATACTTTTCTTTTTTTTTTTTTTATGTATTTAGTACAGGATCTACAGGGTCTCACGACATGCATCAGACTCGGAGTGATCCTCCTGTTTTCAGCCTTCCAAGTGCTAGGATTACAGGTGTGCGCCACCACACCCAGTCTCAACTGCTGTCTCAGCAGACCCCAAGGGCAGAGCCAGCATAGCAATCCAGGAATTGAACCCCGGCCGCTGTGCTCTGCTTAAGCAGGCACTTCAATCAGCTGAGCTATTTGGCTGGTCCACATATAAATACTTTTTAATCACAAAAAGTATGTACAGTGGAACAGATTGCTTTTCTGAGTCATAAAGACAGTATGATATAGTCATGCTTTGCAGTAAAATCACTGATGGGTAGCCACATACCATGCTGTCCCCTGACACAGTGATGGCTCCATTGTAGGACAGCTCCTCGGTGCCATTTCTGGTCCCAGATGCATCCACTTCCAAAGCTATGTTCTGTTTCTCCAATGAATGTATAAAGCCATCAATGCTTGCTCCTTATTGGGAGGAACATAGAAGAGGCAACCAAAAGCCAAGGGAATGCGTTCAGCTACGCATCAGAATGAACCTGTCTTGTCAACACCCACTACGTGCAGCAGTGATCCAGGCTGCCAAAATGTGTACACATTTCTTTTGTGAATGAGACTATTTTACAGATTGTATGAGTATATTTTAATGACGTTTCATGTATGATTTCTGGTTTAAAAAAAAACTAATTTTTGTTAGCATTCTGTATTTTCTAAATTCAGATAAGTGTCCTTACCAAAGGACACCAACATGACCATGTTCTCACAATGGTTTGCAACACATAAATTATTTGATTTGGCAAACCTTATATTATGATGATGATGATGATGATGATGATGATGATGATGATGAAAGTAAATTTTAAAACATTTTTATATAAACCCTCTCATTATTTAATATGTATCCATATAATACTCTTTGTTCTTATCACTTTCAACATTTTTGTTCCAATTTAGGGTTATTTTCTTTATCTCTCAACTTCATGGCATGTTTGTAAAACTTTTTCATGTTTTTCTTCATGCTTCTATTTCCTAAGGAATGTTTTGGCAGCATGAATATTTGGGAACTGACAGCAACAAAGCTTTCACCTGTCTTATTGATGATCAGCAAGCTAGAGAGAGGGTCCCGGGGTTGTTGGCCAGGAGTAAGGAAGTACATCTGCGGAGACAGTCCCCAGAAGTGGTTATCTCGCGAGACTATCTTGCGAACATATGCTGCCAAGATATGCAGAAGTCCACCTACAAGAAGTAGCACCCTACGGAGAAGAAAATCAACAGAATGGATCCATGACCATTGTCCAGTCTGCTGTCCATTTGGGGTATTTCCCCGTTCCTTGTTTTGCCACAGTGTCAGAAATCTTCTATTTTTTAGTCTTCCCTGGTCTGTCTCATACAGCTTTTGCAGATTAATTTTAAAGATTTCCTTGAACCTTGATTTTGCCAGTTTCTTCAAAAGTCCTAGAAATTCTAATCACCCCTTTAATCAGAAAGTCTCAACTGAAATACTGCCATGTGTCACATCTCACATCTGCATATTGACTGATAAGGGGTTGGGGGGCCATTGGTAGTGATGGACATGGGGCACTAATGCGATTTGGCAAACTCTTCAGGACCAGGCTTGCATTTAGGCATCCCCCCACACAGCCTCATGCAGTCATAGGTGGGGCTTTCTCAGAGGTGGCTGGATCTAGAATGTGTGATGCTGGAGATAACGGTGTGTGATTACTAAATTAGTCCACTGATAGGTAGGTTTGGCACCTACCCTAAGCCTGGGTAGAACATAAAAGGTGCAGAAAGAAGCTGGCTTTGTCACTTGCAGCTTGGTGCCTCCTGCCTTCTGTCTTCTAACTACCACCAACATTTTCTCCTCTGCGATGCTCTCCTGTGCTATTGCCCTTCCTTGGAACCAGCTGATTATGGACGAAAACCTCCACATCCTGAGAGCCAAAGGAGCCTTCCTCCTTTAACTTTGGGTGTTGAGTACTTTGTCTAAGTAATGAGAAGAGCAACCAAGGCAAGGCTGATACTGTTATGCACTGTTGCTAAAAGCGCCTGCCCTAAGGAAGGTGTAAACAGGGAGCAGCCTGCACCCAAGAGGGAGGGGATAAGGGGCAGCTTGAGGGCCACAGTGCAGAGGATGCTGCTGGAGGCGTGAATCACTACAGCACCTATACACACACAGAGACACACAAATAGACACACACACACATACACAGATACACAGAGACAAACACACACAGATACACACACAGACACACACAGACACACACATACATACACAGACATACAAATACACACATAGACATACACACACACACACTCACAGACACACACAGATACATACACAGACATACAAATACACACATAGACATACACACACACACATACACACACGAAGCCATGCTCCAATGTGGCTGCTATTTTCACTGTGGAGACTTTCAAGGAAAACTACAACTGAACATTTTGCGGCCTCGCGTTGGCTCTGGTCAGTTATGAATTCGATGTGCTAATGTACTAGCACATAAACACCAAAACCGTAAACTGAAGTCACAGGTGTGAGCAAGAGATGTAGATGCTGGAACTGATTTTTATCTATTTTTTAAATGACTATTCCATTTATACACATTCTCATATAAGGATGGGCAGGCACGATAGCACTTTGCTATTTGTAAGATTGTAGTGGTTGGCAAGACATTGAAGTGACAGCCAGAAGGGAAAAAGAAACAGCACCAAGTTACAACTTTGGTGACAAATGTGAGAAAGCCAAGCAAGCTGTGCATGAAGTCAGAAAGCTGTTTTTGTCCAAAAGTAAGAAGCCGGATTGGGCAGACAAACTGGAAGACACTGGTGTAAGTTAAGACGGTGACAGATCCGTGAGAGTACTAAGCCCACCCTTCAGTTTACCTTCTCTGTAAAGTATTTCCATAATAAAACGCCTACCCAGAAGAAGAATATAATACATTTTCAGCACCTGTTGAGCTACACGCAGTCTCACCCCACACGCTATCTTTCTTCTGCCCTGCCTGGAAACCTTTTCTCATTTTGAGGAAAAAAAATCTATAAAAATTAAAAGCATTTCTATGAGGCTACATGAAATGAAATCCATTCTTCATTATCCCCTCTACGCTCTGCCTTTCTTTCAAGTCGCCCATTTCTCTGTAGGTTTCCTGGGGTTGCCAGAGGACAGCCAGCTTTGTTTCTTTCATAATAAACTTCCAGTTTATTTTACTGTAAAATTACCTCAAGTTTGGTTTCCAGCTAACATGGCTATGACCACCCACACCAGTCTCTCTTCATTCTAAAATCCTTCCCCATGTTCTTTCCAGGTAAAGCTTTTTGCGGTAAGTTTGCACCATTGCCTCTGGTTGAATTTCCCAACTTCTATGACCACTGAAGAAAGGACCCACATTCTCCCGCGACACTCACAGTGTGAAGTGAATTTTCTTTTCCCGCTTGATCTTCAAGAAGCGAACCCTGGCAACTGCACACACCTGCTGCCACAAGAGAGCCATACCAGTTTTTGTCTTATACATTCTGTTAGGTGAGAAGGCAGCTTCTTCAGTCTCAAAGAGCCTCCCTGTGTCTCTTGTTCCTTCAGCCTGTACGTCTTCCGAAGTACCAATGTCTGTAAAATGAAACATAAGCAAAGCCCAGTAAGTGCCATCTTGAGGGCCCTTGTTTGAACTTTCTCTAAAAGCATCCTTTGATTCACAGACTTAACACAATCTATATAAATGGAAGCAGAAATGCCAAGAAAAACGAAAACACCTATAAATAAAAAGTTGTGTACAGATATTTGTAGCTTAATTTGTAATACCCTAAAAATAGAAACACTTTCACAGTATATTTCCTGAACAGGAAATAAATTGCAGAAAGTAACTTAACAATCAAAGAGAAAAGCTTCTGATATGCAGAAGAACGCATTTGAATTACAAAACCATGAAGCTAGAGAATTTGACACTGTTACTCTTCTTGTATTAGGTTCTGGAACAGCAAAATAAAAACTTCTGAGTAGCGAGCTTACAGAGAGTTACTTAGGGAAAGGCTTAGAAGGGATAAAGAAGGAGAAGAGGACAATATTCTAAATCTTATTTTGTGTGATTAGTTAAGGAAAGTCAACTTTTCAACATGAAAAAAATTAGTAGATGAGTATTTTATTTTATGTGAATTACAGTGCTTTAAGTAATGTGAAAGACTCATGGTGAATCTCAGCAAACTATGAACATAAAGTACTACTGTATGTTCAATTAAATTAGTGAATCTACAACAATAAACTATAATGATAGTAGACAATCAGATCCATAGGTTTATTAGTTATTAGTTTAATTTATACAAATGAAATAGGACTTTATACACTGAAATATTAGAAATGATTTTCTTAAAATGTATTTGGTACAGGTTTTCACCTGCAGCTCCGACTGGTAGTGATCTTCCTGTTTTCAGCCTCCCCAGCACTAGGACTACGGGCGTGCACCACCACGCCTGGACACACTGACAGAGCACACCCGGGGCAGGGCTGGAGCAGCATGTGGTACTGGGAATCGAACTAGAAATGATATTTTTAAGAAAAGGTGTAGGGCCAGCGAGATAGCTCAGCAGTCTGAAGCACCTGCTTAGGCAAGCTTAGGGACAAAAAATTAAAACATTTAAAAGAGTCATACACAAAGTACTGTATGATACTTAGGAATTAATTTAACAAAGCATGTGTAAGAACTTGTTTGAAGAAAAGTCACCAAATGTTTCTGAAGGATGTAAAGAAAGTAAAAAATATGGGCAAACCAATCCATATTCATGACTAGGAAGGCATTTTTGTCAAAATGCTAATGTTTTCAGATAGAACCCATAAGCTTAGCGCCTAAAAATGATAGACAAGTCTCTCCTGTTTGTTTCCTGGGGCTGCTGTGTCCCAGCCCTGGGTCATCTGGCCAGGCCTCTGAGCAGGTAGCATGCTGAGGGCAAGCTCAGTGCCCCCCAGGTCACCCCCAGCCCTCTGCTGGATGAGCTGCTGAGACTGGACGCTGTCGCAGTGGACAGAAAATGATCTGGGGTGAGTAACTAGTGCTGGGCCATCGCCCTCACAACTGGGCCTGTGAGACCAGTAGTTGCAGGAGAGGAAACAGGTAAATACCCAAGAGCTGCTTCATTTTCCTACTCCATTCCAGAGAATTCCAGAATAAAACGGGGAAGGAGCCTGGAGCTATCACTTCAAATCCCCATTAAGGGGTTGTGAGTAATTGGGATGAATTTTTACGTCTCTGGCATCTCAGGACCATCCCGAACCTAGGTGCATTTGAAAAGATTAGAAGAACAAAATCTTAAAATGTCAGCAGCCACTTAAAGAACTGAGCTAAGGGGCAGGCCCCCTAGAGTTCTCATAGAAAGCAAGCCTTATCTTACTTTTCCATGAAGTCATGGAATGATTTTAATTAAGAAAATAACAAGGGTCAGCCAGGTAGCTCAGCATGCTAATGCGCCTGCTCAGGTAGGCAGAGAGACCGGGATTCCACCCTGAGCATGCCTTGCTGGCCCCGCCCCCAGGGTGCACTGAGAGGGGGACTGAGACTGGGTGTGGTGGCACATGCCTGTAATGCCAGCACTTGGGAGGCTGAAAAACAGAAAGGATCACTACAAGTCCAATTTGTGTAGTGAGATCTTGTAGACCCTGTACTAAATACATTAAAAAAAAAAAAAGAAAGAAAATAAGAACTATCAAAACATTATTTCTCTTATAAAAATACTGATTTTACTGTTAAGTGTCTAAATACCTTTATTAGAATATATTCTGGTATATCAGAAAACAAATATCCATGGTTTAAATGTAAGCAGCACTCTCATAGTTTTTCTAAACAATTAATATCTTAAGGAGCTCACAAAAATGTCACAACACTGTTGGAAAGAAGTGTTTCTAAAATGTGCACTGCATGGGACGCTAAACACTGATTCCGTTTAGTTTCCTTTAACTTTCTTTACCTGGTTGGTCAAGGTCAGGTTTCCCTTCTAATTTCAGGAACACTTCATTCAGTGTTGTCATGGAAACACCATAATCCTCAATTCCTAGGTCAGTACAGCTTTCCAGATCCCTATAAAGATCTAGAGAATGAACAAAAATTAAAAACCCCTATGATCTGGATAATAAACAAAAGTTCTCTAACTCTTTAGGGGAAGGACTGAAATTGTTCTTATGAAATGCGAAACATACCCATTATGTATTGAAATTTTAGCCAGGTATGGTAGCACATGCCTATAATCTCAGTAATCTGAGGAATGAAGCAGGAAGATTGTAGGCTTGAGAACAAATCGGTCAACTCAGCCATAACTTGTCTCAAAATAAAAAAATAAAAATAAAAATAAAAAAGAAGTGCATGGGATGTAATATAGTGTGAAGGTCCAAAGTTCAATCCCTGGTGCAGGGGGAAAAAACCCCAAAATTTCATAATAAATAAACTTACCTCTTATGTAATATGAATAACTTCTCATTTTGATTTTATATGTCAGTATGGCCCGAACTTTATTTTCCTAAGACAATTATTTATCTGTTTCAGTCACTAACCTGTGCTGTCACTGTTCTCAGAGGCCAGGGTTGGATGCCCTGAACGGCAAACACAATAAACCTATTTTTATATATTGGCCTGATGATCAGATTATTTCTAAAGTCATAGCCAAACAAACAGCCACACACTGAGCCTCTTAAGAAATAAGCCAGAGGTTTTCTTTTCTTTTTCCTTTCTGATTGTGTGTGTGTGTGTGTGTGTGTGTGTGTGTGGCCAGCTCAGCCCACCCTACAGGTGGGCTGGTGGAGCATGTGGTGCTGGAATTGAACTACGGTCCCTGTGCACTTGCCTAAGCAGGCGCTGTAGACTGCTGAGCTATCTCATTGGCCCAAGCCAGAGCTTTTCAAATCAGTATGTTCATTACAGACTTTGATGACTAGGAAATTTGCCTTTGCACATTAAAGGAATGGAAAGCTTGCAAAAAGAAACAGAAGACTGGCTTAAAATGCCATTGTAGTTCAATCACTATAGTATGAAAATGTTTGTTAGTATTTATAAAATAATGCAATCCTTGCATTAAACATTAAATCAACTTTGAACCCTGTTGGGGTAGAAGTAATCAGTGCTGTTGTTTCTTATGTACTCAGCGATACATTTGTAGGGCTGGGGAGATAGATCAGCAGAATAAGCACTTGCCTGGCAAGCGCATGGTCCTGAGTTCAATCACCAGTACTAAAAAAAAAAAAGAAAAAGAAGAAGAAAAGAAAAGAAAGAAAGATACATTTCTAGAATATTTATGTAAACCAATAGTTTTTTTGTTACTTTGATTTTGATTTGTTTTTGTTTGCTTTTATTTTATGGAAAACAAGTAAAAAATTCATAACAAAATGGTAGGAGAGTAACAATAGTTGATTCATTGCATATCATTATCTTTAAAGTAGTTACTCAGAGTATAAGATAGGGACATAAGAAAAGGAAAAAGGAGGGAAGAAGAAAGAGAAAAAATGCAAGTTAGTTATTCTATTAGTGTCTCTTAGTTATAGGAAAGGAAGGTTTGCACTTAAGTCGACTGGAGAATCTTTTGTGTTTTTTTCTTACTTTGGATGTGTTATATTTTGTTTTCTCTCTGGCAAAGTTTCTTTGCCAGAAGCAAGATACAATGGAGTCAGTTTATCCTTGAGAAGCAGAACCCGTACACATATGGATCGAGATCTGACGGCACCTGAGGAGAAGCTCATGAACTATCAAACCTACAGCACTTGCCCTCCCACCCACTGGACTTTCCCTGTTCTCCTTCCTCATAGGGCTGAGGACAGTCCACTGAGGGATGCTGGATGACTCTTAGCAAGCACCTTGCTGTCCCTGTGCCTGTTTCCTTTCATGTAAAGTAGGTGCAGCTGTCACAGCAATCCTGCCCAGTGTCTTACCTTTCACTGCTTCATCCAAAGGCTCACTATCATACTTGGCACATATTAATCTGATGCTGCATATTATGGTTTCTGCATCATGAATTACCTGGAAATTTATTTGTTCTTTCCAAAGGCAATGTATACATAAGTTTTCCTTCCCTCTCTGCTGACAGTTTGGCATCAGGGATGTGCTGTTTAACAAGTGATGTAATTCTTTCATGAACACATGTTTCATCGAGCTGCAAACTGGTGTTCAAAAAATAGACACAAAGAAAATAAATAGACACAGAGAAAGATAAAGATGCACAGAGACACAGAAAGGCTTTTAAATCTTAAATGCTGGCCTTGATATCCAAGGGAGAGCATTATCTGAAATATATTCCAATGCCATTCAAAAGGATTGCTAGAAAAATGTGACTCATAAGTCCAAGTATAGCCTAAAATGCTTTATATAAATGTGGTAGACATGACTTCAGTCCTGTAATCCCAGGAGCTGGGATTACAGGCATGCCCCACCACGCCCACACAGCAGGCCCTGTATATTGGTACTCTAGATGAGACCAAATACGGTCTTGTCAAGACTGACAAAGTTGTGCTGGGCTTGGATACAATCAATTAATATAAACATTTACCTAAACCTATCCTAAATCTCCCCATCTCTGTCGTCTCTTCAATATGCAATACATCTAGTATTCCAAGCTCACCTACCCTCTACCTCTCTGCACACCTTATATTCATGTGGGGGTTTTTGTGTATGCTAACATTTGCTTCAAGCAGAATGCCTCTTTTCTGCTTAATCTCATTTACTCCTACTTCCTCAAATGACCCACCTCAGGTGATAGCCGATTCCCCATTTCTTCTTCAGAAACAAGGAAGAGCCCGCACACTTCAGCCTCCCTTGGGAGAGAAACACTTTCCTTTCTGAAAATAAAATGATACAAAGAATGATTCTTCTCATCATTTCAGAGAAACATCTGGCATTAAACTGTCTTATAAACTATTCAGAAATCTATTAAACACAGACTGTAATAATGTCAAAGGTACAGTTTGCTATTAAATGAGTCCCGTTGTTTATTTCTATGTCATCCAACTCCATAGAAAGACCTAACTCTGTGGATATATATATATATATATATATATATATATTTTTTTTTTTTT
>NDGM010992251.1:0-20340 GCA_002564305.1 Octomys mimax | reverse complement strand
AAGAAAGAAAGAAAGAAAGAAAGAAAGAAAGAAAGAAAGAAAGAAAGAAAGAAAGAAGAAACTATACTAATTCACTGACACTTTTCCACCCTATTTATTTTTATTGTGTAATTTGTGATGAGTGATGTTGGTTCTCTGTGTTAATCTCATGGTAAGAGAAAGCCAATATTTTAGTTACTTTAGTTACATAAACGTGGTGGAGATGGCATCCACCACCGAAAGGCTGGCGAGGGCCTTGCTCAGACACTAAAGCTGGAGTGGCACTGGGTTATATCACAGGCTGCAGGACAGCTATCTGTCCCAGGGGTATCCCAGCACTTGTTACAGCACCAGACGCATAGCCACAAGATGTCACTAAGTAATACCGGAATAAATTAAGGGCAAAGGGAAGGTCACTCATGGATCCACTACAGAGGATAAGTAAAGGATGGAACTGTGATCAAGCTTCTGTCTGCAGGCTGGTTTTGCAGAGGTATAATCCAGAACAAACGTGAGTTTTTCCACTGAAACACAGGAAAAAGGGTTGGAATTTGTTTTATCTAACTGTCTTCGACTCACAGCGACAGCTGTTCTTGTATCCGGCAACAATTTTGCTTCTGAACATTCCTATTAATTTCCTAGGCAAATTATCTCACGGTATTTTGCTTTCTGGTTTGTTGTTGTTATTGTTTCTCTGTCTCATTCAGTGATTTAACACAGAGTAGATTACTTACAAGCCCCTATCCACAGAGTGGCCCATGTTATGGGCACCCTAGATGGGGCCCTGTCGTTGTTCTTGATAACCAAAAAAGAATTCTTCTATGCGTAAAGCACCTATGTAACAACAGTGCCTAAACCATCCTATACTGTAGTGTACTAAAATTTCATTGGAGAAGGTATTGCTAGGGGAAGAGACATCTACAGGCATCCTGATCTTCTGAATAATGAAAAAGCAAATGAGACTGAAAAGGCAGCGTTGGGTTTCTCTGATACGAAGCAGCTTTGGAGAGATTGGCATCCACTAGGCAACACCTGGATCTCCCAGTTACCTCCAGAAATTGGAGAGTACCTCCCTGAGGATGGCCCCCAACAGAAAACAACTAGACTGTGGGAAACCTTCACCAGCATCAAGGGAAGACAGCCAGCAACTCCACCGCATGGCTCAGTGCTTTCAAGGATGGCAACATCCTCTCTCAAGAGAATGGAAAAGGAATCTTATATAACTTGGCTCTGCATGCAAGGCAGATTTGGCAGGGCACAGGGCCAGCCCCATACACAAAACAGTTCCCAAGAAATAACATAAAATGATATCATCTGTCCTGATTCACAGAGATCTTCCCCAAGAATCGATTTGAGCCCAGCAGCTAAGGCGTGTCCTGCACCTAGGGCCTACAGCTTAGAGATATTTTTCAGTTCTCTCAGTGAGTTCATTCATAAGCTTATTCAGACACTCTTAATACTTCAAGTGAAATTAATAGGTTCAGAGCACCAGGGAATGCTATGCAATGTGTGAGTCAGCACTCTTAAATTGGATTAAGATTTTTAAAAGAATTAGTAAGTCAAATCTAAGTCAAATAAATCTCTTCAGCTGAAGAACAGGCTTTTGAGAGTGAGAGTGGGCACACCAAATATCACACCCAAGGGAAGAAAAGGGCTCAAAATCCACTTCCACCTCTTACTACCCAGGTGGCCCTGGGAAAATCGCATCAACATGAACAAAATCTGAATTTTAAATGTTTAAAACTTTAAATATAAAAATACCCAGAAGAAAGGATTCAAGTGCGAGTCTGGGTCAGAGCCTTTGCCCTCAGCTTCTCCATGGCTTCAGAGTCAGATTTCTTTCATGATTGCTCCAAGGCCTCATGTGGCCAGGGCAGAGGCTCCTGCTGAACTTCCTTTCACCCAGAGTCTGAAGTCCCAGAAAGTCATTGCTGCTGCGTCCAGTTGTTCAAGTTCTAAAGCCAACCCAGATGCAAGGGTAGTGCTATCAGATTCCATCACCCAGTGAGAGAAGTAGCAAGACACTGTCATTCTGTCACAAAGGCCACCTGTCACCACAGATGATAACATCACTGTTCTGGGATTCAGTCGCCTGGGGCGTTACAGAAGACAGCTTTGCTCACTGACGTTGAGGGTTTTGCTGTTGTGTTATAGTTGTGAGAGAGCATGTGTGAAGAACTTAATTAAAACACAGTAAATAGTGTGTGTCCTTCATAAAAGTATATTGGCCCCTTATTAGAAAATGACCTTTCAGAGTAATTTTTCCAGGAAGAAAAACAAGTTGATGGCAAGTCCAATTTGCTTCCAGCCAAATTAAACACTAGCTTCACAAAATGAAAGGAAAGCCATATGTTATTTTCAACATGGCTTCCCAAGAGGGCAAGAAGTATTGCAAAAGGGTATTCAAGATGTGGAATGGAAAGACACTGTCAAAGAGAACTTATTACCTCCATGTATAACAAGAATAATCTCTAGTCCCTTGCCACCCAGTTATGGTTCAGAAAGCCTAATGAAAATTCTAGGAGGGAATTAAATTTAATTTGTTGTTCTAGGCTTGGAGTTGACCCACAGCTATTCCAAGGATTCAGTGAACTTTCTGAATTTCAGAAAAATAATTTCAAGATGGTTAGTCAATCTCAAGGTCAGAAAGGAAAAAATAACACAGATTTTTTTTAAAAGCCTAGTTGACTTAAGGAAATAGAAGCCATAAGATCTATTACCGGTTCCATCTTTATGAATATAGGTATTTCTCTTCAGTAAAAATGAAGAAAAAGGCAAGCCAGAGTACTGAAAAATATGCTAGGATATGCCATTCTAAAGACGTAAGTGAAGAGGCAAGCTTTTACACACTGTTTACTACAGGATACTGAAGGCAATTTTAGAAAATCAGCTCATAAATTCAACTGGATATATGAAGTCATTGCCTCTGAGAAACCTAATTTAAAACCTAAGAATAAAAAAATGATCAGAGGATGACAATGATATAGAGATATTTCCAATTTAAACTCAGGGTTACAGGGCTTACATTTCATCCTGGGCTTTACATTTACTAAAATCTAGGTTCCTTAATGAGATTTACATGATCACTACTTTTTCTTATTTTATAATGTATATGAATATATAATATATATGTATATATTATATAGTAGAATACATATCTTATTATATATATTGTGTGCACACCCAAAATAAAGCAAGTGCATTACAAAAGGAGGGGCCAACCTATAATAGGGTGTATTAGAATAAAACCACGAGTACTTCTACGTATTAAAAATAGACGCACACACAAATAATGGATATATTATACACAAAAAGTTGTTTAGAATAACAATCTTGCCTTGGTTACTCTTCTCTCATTACTGGGACAAATACCTGGTACTCAAAATTAGGGAAGGAAAGGTTTATTTAGCTCACAGTTTGGGGGAGTTTCAGACCATACTCAGCTGGCTCCAAAGCAGGGCTGCACATGGCAGAGGGCAGCAGCTCACGCAGCAGAAGAGCAAGAGGACAACAGTGGCTGCAGAGAGCAAGTCTGTCTCCCTTGTGTTGCATTCAGGCTGTCTACTCACACCCATAATCCCAGCAGCATTCACACCCATAATCCCAGAAGCACTTGCACCCATAATCCCAGAAGCACTTGCACCCATAATCCCAGTGGATCATGAGTTGATCACAAACTCTAGAAGTCTGCCCCATGTTTGCATGAGGCTTTGGGGGGACAACTAGACACAAACCATGGCAAATCCCAACTGCTACACTATGTAAAGATTATTAAAAATAAACAACTCTTGAAAAGAATTAAGATAGCTTGGAAATTTCTTCTTTTATTCTTGAGTTTGTATTTCACTATTAATGGATGGTCAGAGAATGTTTTATAGTTATTTGAAATAATTCTCCTTGAAGTCAAATCATCAATTAAATAATTGCATCATCAACATTGTTTAAATTTTTCTTTCAGTTTTCAAAGATTAAGCATTATTTTTGCTTTAATTCTATCCATAGTTATTTATATAGTTCCACAAAATTCTTCCATATTTAGAAAGTTCTTCTTTCTCATTCACATCTACTCTACTGTTCTACTCTGTCCCTTCTTCCACTGTGGCCACAATTATTTTAGTTCTTTGGCTTCTCCTTAAATACATACACATACATATATGACACATATACATTCACATATACATGTACATACATACATAACATACATGCATATGTGTTATGTATGTATGTACATAGTATATACATATGTACTACATATAGTATGTAGTGTACTACATATTCTTTAATGCATTCATGTTGACCATTTTTATTCCTATTTCATCAGCTTTCATTAAGCAATATAACACTCTACATAATCTTTTCTTGCTGCTTTTTAGCTTAGCAATGTACCCTAGAGATAATTATTAATTTTTTAAAACAACTGCCTAATACCCAGCAAATGACCATCCCATATGTTATTAAGGAGGTCTCTTGCTTGTAATGTGACATATTCTCATATTTTGCCAGTATGCTGTTGTAAAGAATAGCCCTGGAGGACTAGGGAGAGGAGCTCAGTGGCCTAAGCAACTGCCTGGCAAGCAGAACGACCTAGGTTCAGTCCCCCTAGTACTGCGTGCCGTGCCTGCCCTAGAATCCTGGGCATGCTACGTCAGCCCCAAAACTGGGCGTGGTGGTGCCTGCCTGTAATCCCAGGGTGGGGCAGGCTGAAACAGGAGGATTACTGTGACTCTGACCTGAGTAGCAAGACCCTGTATCAAATTGATAAATAAATAAAAATTTAAAAAGAAAGAATAGCCCTGGAATTCTGTTTTTTAAAATATCTTTTCAACTAGAGAACTATAATTTTGGAAGAAAAAAAAAAAAGTAGACCATTTACACAGATTACAAATGCTCCAAATACTTATCACCTACTTTTTCTTCTTTTCTTATAAATGTACTGAAAGAAGCAACCTGAGAGAAAAATTAAAACTAAAAGCCCAAGGGCTGTAAAGTTTTTACATATTGTAAGAGATCTGGCCTCTAAAGCAGTGAAACAACAAGCTGAATCTACAGGGCAAAAGTCAGTACTGTGTCTTGAAAATGAAGGCATTCAGTCCAAAAATAATAATTTCATAATAATGACCTGGCTGCAAAACCCTTAGGTTACACTTTTTGGAGACTGCATAGAAGGGAGGGAACAGAAAACAAAACTTCACTCGGTTCCTTTTTATACATGGAGTGAGTTATCCAGTTCTCTGTGAACTTCGATAAGCTAAATATTGGTGAAGGCGTTCAAAAATATCTTTTGCCGATAATCTATGAAATCCATAGCTTTAAAAATAAAAAATTATCTAAGTTTATAAATCACTTAAGAAACAAAATTCATAAAAACATGCAGTAAAAAGGTGCATTAAAAAAACTCAAAACAAAATTATCAAAATAGGGCTGGGGACATAGTGCAGCAGTCTAAGCACCAGCCTGGCAAGCACAAGGTCCGGAGTTCTAACCTCAGTGTCACATGTCATGTCGGCCCCAGAACCCGAAGCATGTGTGCCGGCCACTGAAACCGGGCATGGTGATGCACGTCTGTAATTCCAGCACTAGGGAGGCTGAGGCAGGAAAATCACTCTGAGTCTGAGCTGCGTAGCAAGACTCTGTACCAAATAAATAAGTAAATAATGACTTAAAAAAATAAAAATATCAAAACAGTTTAATCAGTTCATGCAACACTTCATGCAAACAGGTCAAAGTACCTTCTTAAAGTTTCTCAGCATGGGCTGTATACAATCAATGTTATGTTGTTTATAAAACTACCTGCAGAGAATTCAGGGTACCTTTAAAGTCAGAGTTATTTGGGCTGGTGCATATCAGTTTATGCAGAATACTTGGCTCTCAAAAGTATTTTTAATGGCAGGAAGGAATGCATGTATTTGCATTCATTAGTGTTGACACTGATCTATCTTTTATTGGAGCCTTACTATTTAAGAATTAGAATAAGCAAGTACCATTGATGCATTATTACATAAATGTGATAAAAATACAGTTTATTTATTAAATAAATTCGGCCAATAAATCAGCCAAAGAGAGGGAAAATAAGACAGCAGCATCTGCAGTACACACACGCGTGCACACACACACACACACACACATTTGCCATCATATAATGACAAAAGGCAAATTTTTCATTCAAGCTGTAAAAACCATACACATTTCAGTGCCATATAACATACAGTGAAAATACAAGTGCAAGCTAAAATACATTAGAAGGCAAAGAGAAAGTGACAAATGGTACTAGATGGCACTGACAAACTACTTTAGGAAATGGAGAAATGAGTTAGGAAAAAAAAAAAAACCCACACAAAGAATTTGAATTACACAAATAGTAATGTCGACTTAATTGATATAAATCAAAGCCAGCAACCCTTGATGGTACATAGAATCTTTGTAAAATGACTAATGAAAAGAAAAAGCTCCTTAGACATTACATTTTATTTTAAATCAATCCTCTGTCAAGTGAAAAACCATTAGGCATTAATGCCATTTTAGCTCAACTCTATCAAAAACAGAACATCTATTATATAAAAGTGGCAGCAGCACTTACCAATAGTACTTTGGGGTTATTCTTGTAACTTTATACAATAAATTATGAAGTATAGATACGATTTTCCATCTTACATTTTAAATGTAGTGTATGAAAAATTGTGGAGACTGCATGCTTAGTGCTATGCATGTTAACTATGAACTATTCCCCTGATGAAGTAAATGTTTTCCTACACCTTACCAGAGGACAAGTAAGAAAATCCAAATTCTTTTTAGTTGTGCAGTCCACAGTGTCGGTGGAGGACAGTACCAGCGTTTTCCTCAGGCTGCACATTTTTTAAATTCTCAGAAAAATAAAGCATTGGTATACACTGGGTCATCTAATTTTTCCCTTTAGGATTGTGCTTCCACCATTTCAAATACATTTCTTTTTTTTTTTTTTCTTTCTCATTAACTGCTTCATTGCAATATTTATTTTACTGTAGTGGTCTGCAACAGAACCCACTACGTCTCAGAAGTCTGCCTGCACCATTGGCTTTTTTTCCCCTCAACTTGTATGTTTTGCTAGTTCTTGTTTGCAGCACATAATGATTATCTTCATTGTGGGGAGCTGTCACATAGACATAAAACATCTTATTTCTGTTCTTTCATACGTTCCCCTTCCCTCCCTGCATCTCTCATCTCCCGCTCCTATTTAGCGCTAACTCTCTAGTTCCTATTTTCTACCTTTTGTTTTGCTTATTGTTTATAAATTGTGTTTCTAGATAAGAAAAGCCATGCAGAATTTAAGCTTGTGTCAGGTTTATTTCATGTAACAGTATGGCCTCGTGTTGCATCCGTTTTGCTACGAATGGCTCAAGTTTAGTAGTATTCCTAAAATCAGAATACCAATCCATGGTGTGCAAATACCACATTTTCTTTATTTGTTCACTTATTGATGAACATAGAGGCTTTCTCCAGACTTAGCTAGCATGAATTATGCTGATATAATCATGGGGGTGCCCAGATCACAAATAGGATGTATTTAATTCTTTTGGAAGATACCTCGAAGGAGAATAGCTGGGTCAAATGGAATCTCTAGTTTTAGTCTCTTGAGGAATCTCCATTCTTGTTGTTGTTTTTTTTTATGTATGTGTTTATTTATTTATTTGGTACCAGGAATTGAACTCAGGACCTCGCTGAGCTCTATCTGCAGTTCCGGAATCTCCATCCCGAGCTCCAAATGCTTTTACTTGTTTACGATCCCATATACAATGTAAAAGGGCCCGTCTTCTCATAGCCTCACCAGCATTTGCTATTATTTGATTTCTTAATGATAGCCATGTTTATGGAGTAAAAGTTCAGTGTTGCTTTGATTTGAATTTCTGTAATGGTCAGAGATGTTGAACATCTCTTCACGAATTTTTTGGCCATTTGTACATGTGCTGAGTAGTATCTATTCATTTTAGTTGCCCATTGTTTGACTGGCTCTTTTATTTTGGAAGGTGTATCATATTTTAGAGTTCTTTATATATTCTAGATATTAGTCTTCTGCCTGACAGATACCTAGGAAAATTTTGTCCCATTCTGTAGATCATCTTATCATTCTGTTGGCTGTTTCATTTGATGTGCAGAAGATTTTGACTTTGATATAATCCCATTTGTTGACATTTAATGTTACTTCTTATGCAATTGGCTCTCTGTCCTGAAAGTCCTTGCCTACAACTGTGTCTGTCTATTTTATGTTCCAGCAGGCTAATGTTTTAAACATTCAGATCTTCAGTCCATTTTAGTTTTTGCTGAGTGCTGGTGACATATATGGGTCTACCCTCAATCCTCTGCATGTACAGAGCCAGTTTTCTTAGCACCATTTGTTAAAGAGGCTGTCTTTCTTCCAGTATATGTTTCTGGCGGTTTTATCAAAGATCAGACAGCTACACATCTCAAGTCGTTTCTGCACACTCTATCTTGTTCTTTCGATCCACGTGTCTGTTTTTCTACCAGTACCATGGGGTTTTTATCACAATACTTTGTAGTAAATCTTGAAATTCAGGACTGTGATGCTTCCTGCACAGTCTTGATACCCAGGATTGCTTTTGCTATTCTTGGTCTCTTTCGGTTCCACACGAATTTCAGGACTGGTTCCTCTAGCGCTGTGGAACATGCTGTGGGGATTTTGAGTGGGAGTGCACTGTATCTGCTTATCGCCTTTGAAGGCATGACCGTCAGCAGAGCATCCTGGCTTTGCTTATCCTGGAATGGAGGAGATCTTTGCACTTGCTGGTCAACTATTGGATCTCCTTTAGCAGAGTACTGTAGTTTTAATTGTGAAGGCTTTCACATCTTAAAAAAACTACTATGGCGAAATGAGGCATTTCCATAACAGAGCACCTAAAGAAAATCATGCCGACCCAACCAGCGCTCTAAAAAATTCTCAAGGATAGCCTAGAAAGACACACTGAAGACAACAATGCCAAAAGAGCTAAGTGAACAAATACAGCAGCCAGATTAAGCAGTCAAGGAGAAGGACACTAAAACAGACTCTGTGACAGCAGAACAGTGCAGTGCCAAGCAGAAGTCTTTGCTTTTCAGTGCTAACTCTTAGTGTGATTTATCTCAGTTCTCCAATTAAAACACAGAGATCATTAGGATAGATCAAAACACAAAAATTATTTTTTATTAAAAAATATAGAGATAACACTCTGAAAAACTCAACTGAACATCAAAACCAGTAGTAATAACCATAAGCCACTAATAATTTTCCGGGTTTTCTGAATTTTTCCCCAGGTTCTTGGTGTGTCATTCATGTACGACCCATCTCAAATTCTTCGGGAGAACAATAAAGCATTGATAGATAAATAGAAAAATGCAGCCAACCACTAATGAAAATGCTGATGGCTTTCATATTTAAAATAAGAGAAAGCTATAAAATACTGACATATTAAAAGTAATTTTTTGTACAAATATTTTCTGGAAACTGTATTCACATATCTTTCTAACATTTATCTTCCCCGTTGTGCCACAAAGATACAAAATAAAATACATGAAGTTTTTTACAGGAAGTTTTTGTAGATCAGTAAGGATTTATGTCTGAAAACAGCAGGAGCAGCAGCAGCAGCTGGTCGGATAGTCCAGCATTCCAAGGGCCGGTACAGGAGGAGCCAGCAAAGGGCCTCTCTGCTCAGTTCAGCCCTCTGCCCAAACTCTCCCCTGGGAGACCTTATTCTGATCCATGGCTTTAGATCCCAGCTCTTTTCCAGTAACTCTCCAATACATCTGCCTACATGAAACCGCCCCTCTGAGCTAGATTTGTATACATACTTGCCACCTGCCTGTCTTGAACTAGATGCCTGAATTCAAATCTCTAAATTCATATGATCAATATGATATACACAATCCTGTCTTGCAAAAAGGAATGCCACCATATCTTCCCTGAAATCTTTCCCATTTCAATACCAGCATCAACTACTTAAGTCAAAGTCCCAGAAGGCACTTTATTTTTTATTATTTATTTATTTATTTATTTTGAGAATCAATGTCCTATCTACTGACCATTCCTGTTGCATCTATATTCAAAACATCAAACCATTGTTGTCTCTTCCCTCTGTTACAGCCATGATCTCTCTAGATTCAGCCCCAAAATCTCATCACTGGCCTCCCTGCCTCTTCCTTCTCCATTACAATCCATCCACCAAAGCAACAGTCAGAGATGCTCTTTCTAAAAAGAAAATCACATAATGTCCACTCTCTGTTTGAGACACACTTCCCATCACTCATAGGTAAAATTCTTAGCTCCCTACCATGGCTGATAAGCTCTGACACTAGATGACTTCTCCAGCCTCATTTTCCTCCTGTGTCCTGTCCATCCCCACCTCCACCCACCATGTTCTGGGTACTGTGACAAAGTTCATGGCCAGCCTAAGGTCCTGGCAGGCTCTGTTTCTTCTGTCCGCAACACAACTCTTCTAAATGTGCATGAGGCAGACACATCGTCAGTATCTACGTCTCAATAAGCACGTTCTCAGACAGGTCTTCCTTCTCTTTCTGAGTTCAATCAGCTGCCACTAAGCGTAATACTGTCTTATTTTGTCTTCCACACAGTACTAGCATGGGCTAATATTATACTAAAGATATTAAGATGCAATGAGAAAGTAACAGGTGGGTGAGTGACATTATTATGGGCCCCCACAGGTAAACATAGACACTACAAAGGCTGTCTCCTGGCATCTGAGGAGTGAGCTGATGACTCGCTGGTGCAAACCACTTCTTAGATTTTGCCCCACAGGAGCGTTGCTGAGAGCCGCTGCAACTGCGGCCACCTACACCATCAGCTCCTCTGGGAAAGGAAAGTCTTGCAGGCTTCCCTGAGCTCCTGCTTGGCAACCTGCCTATTCGGAGCTCCAGCTTCCTGCATTAGGAACTGCTAGCCACTTTGCTCTTGTCGACTTCATTTATTTTCACCATTAGAATGACATGATTTTTACTAAAACATTTATCAAACTTTTAAATATTTTCCAACCTGTCAAAAATGCAAATAGGGAAGTTAACATATTACGAGAGCTTTGTCGAATAAGTAGGTCACAGAGCAGAGCAAATGATCTTTTGTCTTTAAGGGCACTCAAATGCCAATGTCTGCATGTCTAGAAGAAGAAACCTAGACTAGACATCAAACAGCCAACTGTGGAATCTGAATGTGGCTTTGCTTTCTTTTCCATATCTTTCTAGACCCTGAAAGTTCTTGGGGAGAAAATATAACTATGCACAAACAACACCCGAGTCTAGTTCTATTTTAAAAGTAAAACATTGGCACAAAGGAATCCTTAACCTCATAGAACTATCAGGTTCAAAACAACAGTGAAACAAGCCTGATCCTGAACTTGATCCCAGCTCCCCACACTCAACACGCCATCCTGCAGGAGAGAGTGGGGACAAGTATTTATAGAATAAATGGAGTCACACTGCTTCAGTGTCACATGCTCACCAATACCCATCCGGCCAGCCCAGTCTGACCCTTATATCTGCGTCCTGGATTCTCATTCAAAAGGGGTCTCAGGCTCACAAGCGATGGATGGCTAAAAACACTTTCAGAACCTCTACCTTTTTTTCCCATTTTCAAATTGTGGTAGAAGGCAAACTGCAAAAAAAAATTCAAGTTATTGTATAATCACCACAAACATCTGGCTTGAGAGGAGTGTACTTCCCAAATCAAAACTCTGTACCCATTAAACAACCACTCCTCCGCTCTACCTCCATAATCCTTGAGCAGCCACCGACTTACTATCTGTCTCTGCCTTTGACTCCTGCAAAGCCTTCAGTAAAAGACGGACTTCTATAGTATTTGTTCTTTTATGTCTGGCTTACTGGACTTTGCATAATGCCCCCAAGACTCATGAATGAAGTATCCCAATATCAGAATTGCCTTTCTAGTTGAGGCAGATAACCCACCGTATAGATAAGCCACAGTTGGAATGCTTACTCTTTCATGGTGCCCCCATTGCTTCCAAGTTTTAGCTCTTGTGAGCAATACTCCCATAAGTATGAGTGGGTACACATTTCCCTGAAATCTCCTTTCTGTGCGGTGTGTGGGCTACATTCTTAGAAATGGAATGGCTATGATAATTCTATGGGCAGTCATTCTGAGGAACTGCCATGCCATTTTCCATGGCAGCTGTACCACGTGACACCTCTACCAACACTGCACAATCGTCTCCAGGTCTTCACTAACACTTGTTTTCTGTCTTCTAACAGCAGCCTTCATCCTGGGATTGAGGAGGTATAGCCCTACCTGGCATTTTCCTAATGTTTAAATTATAATCCCTTTTGCTTCCGTGGTATTTTATTCTGAATATGAATATGAAAAATCTTTCTTGTCTTCACCACTCCTGACTATGCTGCCGCAGCTTTCACATCTTGAGGCCTTGGTTTTCTCTCTGCCACCTGTTATTATGTGAAGAGAAGCACAATAGAGGCTAGTACTTAAATTTGTTTCTTCACTCACAAAGAAAATTCTGACTGCATAAAACAATTGTCAAGCAATCGACAATGAGAAGAGCACACCTAATCCTTAAAGAAAAACCACCTGCTCATTTGACTGTCTGGAAGAGCACAAAACACGTCTGAAGAATATGACATTCCTATTGCTACTCTACCAAAAATCCTCATGACCAAAAACTTTTAGAGAGTTAGAGACACAGGCTGGAGATCAAGATTCAGGACAGGCATCAATTTGATTCTTGTTTATTTCGCTCTTTAATCCTCGCAGAATTTTCCTTGGAATTCAAATCAATAACTGTAATGATGCAATTATTCTGTGTGTGCAGGCACAGTAACTGCACCACGTTAGGAAACTTCAAAGCATGAACTTGAGCCTTTAGGAGTACGGGGTTGGGGTGGCTAATGGAAGGTTTTCTGGTTGCCTGTTCTACCATCTGTAAGGTGTCCTCTGATTCTACCACACCTTACTAAGGTTAAGGTATAAGTAGCTCAATATATCATTGGTTGAACTATTTTTATCACTTTTAAGTTGTATAGACAGAGTACATAAAATGGCACAGTATTTCAAAGAGTACCTTTTTTATCAACTGTAATGTAGAGTAGTTTATTCTAATAATCTTTCATTTACAAAATGTTTTCCTCACATTACCTGCAAATTCAATCCATTTACCTCCAGGGCTCAAAGAGTAACAGATATACGGTTCCAATCAATGTCTTTCAGCCCATCCACAAGAAGAATGCTTCATATGTTCTTTTACAATTTCAGGCCACTTAAAGAATCTTAATAAAACTACAGATCCAAATTAGTTCTAGTACAAGAATATAATCAAGGTTAAAAATCTGGGATTTCTGGTCATCCTGCTCTATAGTTAAATGCCCGATTCTGATTCTCTAATAAGATCCTCAGGGGTTCTGGCCATACACAAAGATTATTAAATAGGAGAAAGATAACTCCATTCCAGTAAAAAAAAAAAACAAAAACTTCTGGTGATTCTAATGAGCAACAGATTTGAGATCAAGTATTCTTGACATTAACAGAACCCTGTTTTTTTTAAAAAAACAAATTCCTTCCTGATACAGTGGGCGAGGCAAACAGTGGATTTTTCACTCTGTTACAGAACTTTTTTTTAGTAAAATTCTAGCTATGGCGGGGAGAGAGAAAGGGAACTTGTAAGTCAAGATATATGAATGCAAGAAAAATAAATAACATACACATTCTATTTCTAAGATAGTAGGCTATCCAAGGAATAAATCACTATCCACAGTCCCTGACTATATATAAATATCACTTTTATGAAATGAATATTACACACTTTTCTGATTATGAAGAAGTCTACATGTTACTCCCTGTACAACAGGTTTTTGGTGTAAAACTTCTTAAATTACCCTTGGAACTTTACGCAAAATGACTTTGGTGTTTACATTACTAAGATCCTTTGGATGCAATTCAAGAAAAACTTGACTTATACGAATTTTATCCCAAATTCAAAGAAAGTAACTAATCATTTTATACAAATAGAATAACATGTACCTTTAAATTTCTTCTTAAGTGAAAGCCAATATCATCATTCCTGAAAAGGAAAAAGTTTAAAAAGTAGCCAGAATACATATTATTAAATTGTACCCCAAACATTTACAGAGCAAGATGCACACACACACACACACACACACACACACACACACCCCACACTACAGAAACACGCATTTTTAAATCCCCTGTGCACATATAGGATATGCATATGGACCATACAATGTTGACTTATTAGTCATTCCCGGGACTCTGCTTGGAAATAATTATCTTTTGCCTACCAATTGAAACCTACTGCAAATTCATTCATGTCTCCCACAAATTAACATGCACTTCCAAAAAAGAACGCATAATCTGGTGAGTAGAGAGGCAGACTGGGGGGAGGTGGATCTTTTCAATGAGAGATTAACATAAACTGTTGTTTCTCTCACAATCTTTTACCAAAAAATAACTGTACTCTTTCCTAAAATGACATTCTTTCTTGATACTTCATCAGGAAAAATTTGGAGTTCTAAGATGAGCAATACCAATTTTGTGAGGCAAATACCACTGCTTCAAATCCCCGAGTCAATTCACAGCAGCTACTTAAGAGCTGCAGAAGGCCTGGCAAGAGTATTTATTTCCTGCAAGAATCCTGTTCAAGCAAACTGTCCATTCAGCAGTTCTGCAGGCTACTGTCTCACCACGTGACAGGCCCACTTATTCATAAACAAATCATTAACATTCTTGACATAAATCCATAGTGGACCATTAATCCCAACTATGATAATGTTTTAGTACATTTGCTCTGCTCACCATGAATGGGAGTGTTGTCTCGCAAAACCCATCCTTGACAAATAAGAGACAAATTATGCCCCGTGAGAAAACTTGGAGAATGAACGGCTTACACACCAATTACCGTCTCATTATCTGGCTCATGCCGAAATAGATCCTGTGTGCTTTGGGTGAAATGTAGAATTTTCTTACTCAGACCAAAAACTACAATTTGTCAAGGTGATTTTTATTGGTCAAAGTCCTCTCCAAGCCACATTCTGGGGCTACTCCTTGTAAAAGCAAATCAGTAAATACCATTTAAGGGGGGAAAAATCCTTGTACGAATTAAAAATAGCAGTGATGGTAGCAGCTACAATAACCAGTCAGTGGTATGACTTATTAGCATTTCAGTGTTCATTATATTCTGCTTAAGAGTTGTCAAAAAGGGGTTTTAAATGATACAGATGTGATCGCAGGGTCATACGAGACTTGAAGTCCAGTAGACTCGATTGATGTAACACTTCTGCTTAAATTTATTTACAAATCCTCCAAAGAGAACTTGAACAATAAGCTTTATTATAGTCAAAAGCACTAGCTAAAGGCTGGCTAGATAGCTCAGCGGATTAAAGCACCTGCTTAGGCAGACGCAGAGGCCGGGGGTTCGATCCCTGGCCAATTGTGCCGGCCCTGCCCCTGGGGTCCCCTGAGATGGCTACTGAGACTGGGCACGGTAGTGTAATCCCAGCACTTGGGAGGCTGAAAAACAGAAGGATCACTACAAGTTTGATCTGTGTAGTGAGACCCTGTAGACCTTTTACTAAAAAATACATTTTAAAAAAAGCATTAACTAAGCACCCCCACCCAAGTGCTCTGCTCTAAATGGATCCAACTCTCACTCCTTAACCATGACATTGTAACATAAGTATACTTAGAACACCGTGATTTGTTTTGTCCCTAGTTGTACCTATAAACTATCTGCTGGGTAAGACTCAGGATTGTAGTCTGAGAGCCAGCACTTCAGATATTCATATTGGCCAAAACAACACTATGACTCTATTGAATTTTCCAGAATGTATCTGGCTTCCAAAAGAGGTTGGGGAGAACACTGCTTTTAAATTTTTGCATGTAGAAGAATCGCTTAATGATTTTGCTGAAATTTAGATTCTAGGCCAGTAAGTCTGAGGCAGAAGATAACCTGAATTTCCAGGCAGGCGCTTAGACCACTGTGCTATCTCGCCAGCCCCAATAACCTGAATTTCTATCCAACCTCCACATGAGCTGGTACCTCTCTTTGGATCACACTTTGAAAAGCATATGGAGAGAACTATGTTCTGACTATGGCTGGGGTGATGAGCGGCTTGGTTAGGAATGACATGGAACCCTCCTCCTCTATTCAATTTAGCTCTCCTTATTATTAATACAATCACTAATTCAATAAATTAAAACCTAAAGTCAAGATTCCCATAACTTTTAGAGTAAAAATGGAAGAGCAGAAGTATGAAGAAAATGTGTACAATGTTAACCTGAGAAGAAATCCCCCACTGACAGCCTGGAGTCCACTCTTACTGTACACTTACAGATGAGGCAGAAGGCCATAAGCACAGCTCTGAATCTCTCAACCTCAATATCTTGATCATAAAAATACAAGTGGAAAATGATGACTGCACAGTCTTAGCACAAGATAAAATAAAAACAGGAAAATTGCATTAGCACCACAGGTCTCTGGTGATCGTAAAGCAGTATTCAGTCTAATCCCTAGGATCTAGTAGCATAAGCTCAATTGGGCATAAAAGACCCAGCTGGGTTTGAGTCCTTGCTGTGCCATTTATTAGCAACTCATCTTCAGGCAAATCACTTAGTCCAGAGGTTCTCAGACACAACAGTGAAACCGGCACTAAACTAACCACGTAGTAACTACTTGATAAAAGTTCAGTTTCCATTACCCACCACCATGGGGCTGGTAACCAAGAGTGACCAAAGATTTTCATACAAAAGGCCTGAGGTGCAATTTCAATCTCTATATTTTGTATGTATTTCCCTAGAAAGGATTAGAAACCATTGCCATCGCTGTTTTTTGAGCTTCAGTCACTTCACATGTAATGCGCTACCCAACCTCCCCTGCCCCAACAGAGCTATGACAACAGGGCTTGGTAAAAGACAGAGCCCTGTGACTGTGTTACCACAACATTCCCTAGGCACAGGCTGAAGGCCTCAGTCACGGTGACTCCCCTGAGCTGGAGATAACCACTCCCCTTGAATTTATCTTCTGTTTACACCTCTAGTCATAAGTAGATTGAGAGTATTTGCACACTCCAGTTTCTGGTAATATTTTTCTCTTTTAATCCCCACAAAGCAATCCCTGCCCAGCACTCTGGGTCAGAACAGAGATGGCTTCTCTTTACCATCCCACCTCTGGTTTGGCCCATTGCAGATGCCCTTGAACTTTGTGCAAAACCCAAAGGCCAAGGTCCACCCCACCCCTGTGAAATCAGGCTCGCGTGGAGGGCAGCAGCCTTGTCAGCTGCTAAGAATGGAGTTTCCAGTCAGAAAGAAAGAACGTTTCTCTCATAACACAATATCTCTTGCCTCTTTTATGACTTCCCATCTGCTTTACCTTGGATGTGGATATAATCCAAGTAACAATTGTTACAAAGGAACATGTATTTCTACCCTCCGGTTTTGGAAGATAAAAATCTTATTTGCAATTACAAATCTTAGGTGAAATGGAATGGGGCTTATAGAGCATATTTCTGTGGAAGGCAGCTGGGCTCTTATGCAGAGACCTAGGGGTTTTTTTCAAAAGCACGAATTGCAGTTGCTTCACTGTCCATTTCATTTTTTCTTTCTCCCTCCTGCCCTGCCTCTCCCTCCTTTTTCTTTTCTTCTAACAGTGTTCTATGAACTCATTGAATATTACTTCTTGGCTCTATTTGTCAAACAAATGTAGTGTATAATTCCTACAGGACAATGACAGAGAGGGAATAGAATGGGAGAGAAAGAGACAGAGAGCTACTGACTGTGAACTAGGTTTCTGGTTTCCAACGCTAGACTCGTGCAGGTAATGAGGATTAGAGAGTCAGGTCTGATGCAACTGACATCATTTAGCAAATGATGAATGATACTTGGCTTTTATGGCTGGAGATTTGGCGGGAAAACATGGGGGTGGGAACAAGAGGGATCAGAATTTTAAGCAAAGCACGTGCTCTCTAAAAGTTAAACTGCTGCTGAATTCAATGCAAGAGCTGCAAACAAGAATAAGACATAGCACTGCCAGCCTGTCAGTGTTTGCTAGAAGGCCACATCTGAGCAGACCACACACTGCAGTATGAAAAGTCTCCTCTTCTGGTGCTTGATGCAACTGAAAATTTTCGAAAGCTCTGCGTTGGCCAAAGGAAGCAGGCCAGCAGGGCAAATGAGGCTCGCTTACCGTTATCCAGGCAACAGCTGGCAGAGGCACTAGGTAGTTCACAAGAACCTGCTTTCGCTCCATCCTGGGGTCATTCTGCTAAACCGTATTTCCCTGCCTTTCTTAGAACTTGTGCTGATAATTGAGCTTTTAACCAATAGAATGTGAGCAGAAAGAATGGGTGTCTCTAAGGGACCAAGACTTGAGGGCAACAGCTCCCCGCCACCACCCAGCGTGCGACCTTTGTGCCTAGTCTTCTTCCCTACTCCATACGTACAGACAACCATGAGACCATTCTGAGAAGGAAGCATTGTGCCTGATCCACTGGAGATGATGTCTTCTAACTTTCCTTCTGCGTGTGCAGATATTCTATTAGACCCATAGAAAAGAGACTGGACACTGTGTGCCAGCGTGGTGCTAGAAACCAGCAGTAGATGTCAGAGGTTCAGCACGTAAGACTCCTCTCAGTGGGCTCCCGTATCAGCCAGCAACAGCTGTCTGCCTCCAGGGGGGACCCTAAAAACTAAACAAAGACTTTTGCAAACAATCAAGGAGGGTTAATCACTTTTTCCATTTACTTCCGCCCAATAGGATTTAATTAAGTATACTTTAATTAAATTTTAAGCAAGCTTTCCGTGGCTGTAGACAGCCATTGCTGGAAACTGAATTGACTGGTATATTCTAAAAACCCCTTTCCAAATAAAGCTGCCTTATAATGAAAAAAAGAAATATTCATTGTAGCAACGTATTATTCTCTCCTCAAAAGTGAAAAGAGGCTGGGAAACAGGGAGATGAATAAATAAAAGAGATCAATCATACAAAGAGGGAGGCCAGAGGTGATGTGGTAGCCACAAATCAGAGTTCAGCAAAGAAGCAAGGCTAAACTCAACGCTACAGTAACATTTCTGCAGAACTTGCCAGAAAGACCAGGGGCTCTGTGAAATTCAGTGTCTGTCTTTCTTGATCCTTCACTCATCGTCCATTCAGCACATTGGTGGGCAGATACAATGCTGGGAACAATGGTCCAAATACAGCATTGATCTCTAAATGCCAGGTCTTTAGTTGACCGCTTAGAATTAGAAATTTTTATTTACATATTTGTGGCTTTCTCAAATAGATTGAATGAGTACAATTTAGCTGTTGGTTGATCATGTTTATTGCCCAGGGGAACATAAATTATGTTCCTGGGATTAAATGGGGAAATGCTCTCATAAGTTAATGAGAAATGAAAGACTCTCTGTCCCTAAGCCAAGAAGCACCTGGTATATTTTCAGTACACATTTGTGAGCACTCTGTCACTTCCCCAGGACATGACCCGTGCATTTGTGGCAGCTGTTCAGGTGCCTGAGGACTCTTCCTTGCTTCTTACCATACCCTGCTTGTGTTCTGCATAAACAAATTTTCTGGGGCCGGGGAGATAGCTCAGTCATCTAAGCACCTGCAAGGACCCTGGTTTGATCCCTGGTGCCACACACCATGCTGGCCCCACACAGAGCTGGCCACCAAAACTAGGCATGGTGGCACATACCTGTAATCCCAGCACTGGGGAGGCTGAGACAGGAAGATCACTATGAGTCTGAGATGCATAGTGGGACCCCGCACCATATAAATAAATAAATAAGATTTTAAAAAGCTTTCTGCAGAAACAAACTTGTCAGAAGCATATTTTTTCAAGAAAGAGAGCAGCATATTGCAGCTTTAGATACAACTTGTAGCAGCAGTAGGTGGGAAAACAGTGGGCACTGTTAGCAAATTTTGATTAATCAGAATTTAAGAAAATTGGACATGTGCTACTTAACTGAATTGCAGACTTGACTTGAGGATAGACATAATTCTTAAAATAGCTGTGGATTTCTCCAATAAATAAGAAAGTTAGTGGGTCCCGAGTTACTTTTCTGAAACCAATTTCAAATTTACAGCTTCACAAACATAGAAGGTATCAGACTGTTTTAGTGTGTAAAAACCCCAGACCCACACAGTTTTTAAAGTTATGGTCTGTTTTACTTGGATTTATTAGATTTTTTTTTCTATTTGTGGGGGATAAAAATAGAAAACTGAGGAAGAAATACCTATTTGAGAGTTCTACCTACTTTATTTCTTTTGCTCCGACAGGAGCATGCTTCCTAAGTCATGTTTCAAACAGAACTGACTTCAATGCCCCAGAATTGGGGATCCAAAATTTCCT
>NDGM010992238.1:0-12046 GCA_002564305.1 Octomys mimax | reverse complement strand
TAAGCCTGGGACTAGGGACACAACAACCCAGACAGTGAGCCAGAGGTCTGGTGTCTGGCTCAGAACTATAGAAACGATGGAAGAGGTGCAGGCCAACGTCAGTGGAGGTAGTAACAGCAAAGCCAGTTTCCATCCAGCACATGCGAGCCAGACAAAGGGTTAGGCGCTTTCCCTGGCTTCTTTCACTTCATTCCTTCATGAACTGGAGGTATTGTGTCTCCTCTACTTCACAGACTGCACACTGAGGCTCGGAGTGAGGAAGTCAGCCCAGTGCACTGGGGTTGGGCCTCCCCAGCCTCCGCCAGAGCCCCTCTGCAGGCCACAGCCTCAGCCTGGGGAGCCACAACGTGGGCGGTGGGAATACTCACCTCACGGGGGATGCGGCCGTGGTACCAGGCATGGCTGCGGAGGTCAGTGCTGCTGAGTTTCAGCTCTTCCTCCAGCTCCTTGTGCAACTTCTCTGGCGAGGAGTCCAAGATGTACTTCTCCTTGGAGAACTAGGGGAAGAGGTAAAAGTTGGCCTTCAGCTCCTCTTCCCCTGGGATGCTGGGACCATCACTCACGGGGGACGGATCCAGCTGGGGCAAGGCAATCTCAATTAATGCCCCTAAATCATGCCCACCACATTCCTTGTCCTGCACTAGGTGCAAGGGGTAGCCGCAATGATTGATAAACCAGGCCGAATTCACAAGGAAGCGCTTGAGGAAGAGACAAGGCACATGCTGCCTGTGAGCTGCCTGAGGTCAGCACCACGGCGCTGGACAGCGGCAGAGAGCCACCCCATCTGGGCAGTGTGGAAAGGGCTAGGAAAGCTTCCTGGAGATGTCCAGCTGGCCTCAGACACCAGGGACACCAAAGTTATCTTGAAGTCGGGGAGAGGGGATTTCCACAGGTGCATGTAGGAGGGGAGGCGACAGGTCCTGCAGGCCAAAACAAAGACTGGCACAGACCTGGATGGACGAGACACATTCTGGGATGGTGAATTAATTGTACAGAGAAAGATGGGGAAGCAGCCATCTACAAGGACAGGGGGTCCCGGGGACATCTTAATTTACAATTCCCAAGGTCCCTCCTTCTTGCCACTCAAGTGATCCTTGCCAGATGGGGAAACTGTGGCCCAGCAAGGAAGCTTGGGGTAACTCCAGGGGGCTACCTTCCCACCATGCAAGGATACTGCAGGTTCCCAGTGGTCAGACATCAGAGGTCATCCAACCCTAGGGCCTCTGAGACCAGAAGGAAGGGAGCCCCTGCTGTCAGGTACGCCCCCTAGAGCCCAGCCTAGCCACCATGAGCTGTGTGAATCGCTGGGTCCTCACTTCCTCCTCAGTAAGATGGGTGCAGGGACAGGGTCTGCTTCACTGGCTGGCCAGGGTGTGAGGGATGCCACTGCACAGTGCTGCAGCTCTATTCTCACAAACATTCTGTGTCCCCACACTTGTCACTGCAAGGACATGGAACATTCCTGTCTGCTCTCAACTCCAACCCTAAAGATGGCTGCTCTGGGACAGGCAGAACCCAAAGCTGGCCTGGTGAGGGAAGCAGCACAGGGGAGCTCCCTGCAGCACTAGGGTCCTCGTGCCTTGCAGCTTCCAGGCCCTCAGATCTCCTCCTGGATGCTCTGCTTCCACTGCACCTGGGCTCCCCTCACCAACTCCAGGAGCCCCAGCTCAGGGGTGGCTGGAACCTCTGACCTCACACTCTCACTGGGGTTCTGTGTGGCTGCTGAGGCCCTAAAGAGACCCAAATGGTCCTCTGTCCTAGGGGGAGCTCCCCAGGTGCCCACAAGCAATCCTAGTCTTCTGAATGTTTAGAGGTGCACTGGGAGTCCCACATCCCATGTGGCAGAGCCGGTGCCTTCCCAAAGAAGGTGGAGGTGTCTGGCAGGGACTGCAGTGCTAAAATTGGAGCCCTTCAGGCAGAGCCAAGGGCTGGGGCCGTAGGCGGAAAGGGCAGGGGCGGCTGGGCTTCCAGGCTGCCCTGGGAGACTGAGAGTCACCAAAGAGGCACAGCAGAGCCACATCAGAATGGCCCAGGGCTAGAACAGGCTGGAAGGCTGAGGAGTGTGCCTGGCATCACGAGCAATGGCAGAGTGGCCAGCGGAGCAGGAACAGGGAGGGGAAGGGGCACTTCGATGGCTGTTAATGAAGTGTGGGAAGTGTCCAGGGACCAGGTTAGGCTCTCGGGAGGACAAGGGGACACTGTTGCAGTGGTCAAGCTGGTGGGAGCAGTTTGGCAGTGTACCCATGAAAATATGGCCTTTGAGGAACCTGCAGGGCCCTATGGACAGACAGTGGTGTGGGCAGCTTGCACAGGTGCCCAGCCGAAAGCTGGTGCCCGGGGAGGAGCAGGGGGCCCTGGGCCGAGCTGAGCGTCAGCCTTTATGGCTCCTCACACTTCTCCAAGGGTCCTTATTCTTGGGGTCTCTGTCATCCCCCAAGCTCAAGGACTTGCACAGCCCTAAGCCTCCCTTATTATAACACACCAGACAACAGACCTGCAGAGGGAAAGGCAGGAGGTGAGTGGTGAAGGAGAACTTTCACCCAGCCTTTCGGGGGTCCTCCTGACAAAGAGCGATCACACAGACTCCTCCGTAGCCACAGCTGGGGCTGAACAGGACAAGTAGACAGAGGAAGAGGAAGCGGTGTGCTATTGAACCTGGCCCCCAACACTCTGCCACTGTGTGACCTTCAACCAGTCACTCCCCCTCTCTGGGCCTGGGTAGCCTGATGGTCCAAGGGAAGTCGGCTACCGAGCTCCTCTTGCCAGCCCTCACTAGTGGTAAAAGAGTTTGGGACTTGGTCCTCCACACCGCCCCCTCCCTTCAAACTCCACCCCCAGGGGACCTGTGGCCTCCTGCTCGCCCCTGAACTGAGGGTCCCCAGCTCCTAAGAGTTGGTGGGGGGGATGCGAATGCAGCATCCCTGCGCTCGGCGCGCTGCTATTGGCTAGAGATGATCTCACCGCTCCCAGCCTGCGTACGCCTGATTGGCCAGCGCGGATGCTGCGCTCCCGGCGGCGCGGCCGTCATTCAGGCGGGCTGCGAGCGTGTGAGCCCGAGGCAGAGCGGGGGTGACGCGCCCCGCGTCTCCTGGGGGGCGCGAGAGGCAGAGCGCGGAGACCCCAATCACAGTCTTAACCTGTCTTCCCACCACCCTAAGCCTGGCCAACTCCCTCGGCCTCCCGCAGATTTCCCGACCCGGCTGAGGCGTCCCCGAGGATGCTCTGCAGAGAGGCGGGGTCCGGGTCCTCCCCTCCACCCCCTTCTCTTTAACCCTCTCGCCGCCGCGGCCTCTCCTGCGCTGGGCTGGGGACCCGCGCCCCCCGTATGCCCGAGCCACCTCGGGGGGTAGGAAGGTGGCGGGCGCGCTGGCTCCAACCTACGCACCCATAGCAGTCCTCAGCGTCCCGCCCCCCACTACAGACCCCAGCCCACAGCCCCCGGTACAATGAGGAGCCAGGTGGCTGAGGTCAGCCGCGAAAGTCCCGGGGCAGCTGGAGGACGGACAACCCTCCCGGCGCCCGAGCTCGGCCGCGCTCCTCTCGCGGGGGAGGCAGCATCCGCAGCGTCCGCAGCCAGGAGTCGCGGAGCGCCTACATCCGCACCCCACTTCAACCGCACCCCGCAGGGCGCCCCGAGGTGAGGCCGGCGACCCCGCCCCCTCCCGCCTGCAGCCCTGCCTGACCTCTGCCGTCAGTGCGGGGCTGCGGTTTCCAGACCCGGGCGCGGCGGGGGCGTCCCCGTCCCGGAGCCGGGCAGGGTCGGGCTGTCTCACCTGCACCTGCACGAAAGAGCCGCGGTAGAAGCAGCAGGCAGCGGCGGACAGCGCGCTCCACAGGCTGCAGCGCTCGGCCATGGTGCGGCCGGCAGGGTGGCGGGTGGGCAGGGGGCGGTGGCACCGGGCAGGGGCGCGGGACCGACCGGCTGGGCACCGGCTGCGCTGCCTCTCGGCGGCGCGATTACCTCATCGCCTGGGCGGGGGAGGAGCGGGGAGGCGGGGCAGGGAGACCCCACCCTCCGGCCGGTGGGGAGGGGAGGGGGCCATTGTTCCTCCCTCCGCCCCCACTGCCAGCTCGCGCCCCGCGCGCTCGGGTCCCGCACTCGCTCGGGCAGCTGGGAGCTGGGGTGTGGGGTTGAGGGTCCCCCAAAGGGGCTGTCACAAGGGTTGTGGGTGCAGGAGGTATGGTGGGCTGGTGATGGGGGCCACCGGACTCCCCAGCTCCCTGCAACCCTCAGAGACCAGGAGCATAGGAACTTTGAATGAAATCATATCTAAAGCTGGGGGTGGGGGGAAATCGCTGTATGTTTTGAACCCAGTCTTTTGTGGCCGGGAAACCTCCTGGAGACTTAGTTTTCTCATCTCTAATCTGGGGTCGCCTCCATCTACCTGACAGGTCCAGGGTGCCAGAGAAGCCAATGGTCAGAGCGCCAAGTGGGTTCACCTTGTCTCTCCCCAGACTCTTGGTGCACCCCCACCCCAGCCAGATCTGCTCCTTTGGAGAAGCCTCTGGAACATACATCTAATACCTATGTGACCTCAGGAAACTCGGAGGGTTGGCTGAGAGCCCGTATGAACGTTGCCAGGCACAGAGTAAGTGCTCAGAAAGGTGTGGTGGTGCAGGCCTGTAACCCCAGCTGAGGAAAAATCAGGAGGCTGAGGCTGGAGGATTGCTGGATAGTTTAGGGCCAGCCTGGACTACCTGGTCAGTTCAAGGCCAACCGGAACTACCTAGTGAGACCTCTGTCCAAAATAAAGAAACACATAAACTACGTGTTGGGCGAATTGCTTTCCAGCAAACAGTTTCCAAGTCTGACTTAGTCTAGGCTCATAAGACTTTTCAGAGCTGTGGTACCCGGGCCCTTTGGAGTGTCAGGGAGTCCATCTCTCTGGACCTCAAGGTTTATGTCCAGTAAATGTATCTGAAGCTCTGAAGCTGGAATCTGCAAGTCTCCGGTCTTGGAATTTTAGAACCAAAGTCTCCCCCACACAGCTTGGGAACTTTGGAGTTCCGAAAGCCAACTCCTCAAAGATGAGCACCTCAGGGCAGGGTGGATTTTTGGAAATTGATTATTATTGATTCTAAGCCTTGTTGGAAGCTCAAAAAAAAATAAAACTAATATGACCAAGTTTAGTCTTTGGGGGCTTGATTAATCAGTTCCAGTGAGTAGGCCTTATTTCCTCTAGAATTAAAAAAAAATCTACAAATTTAACTCTATAAACCAAAGTAAAACTAAAAAGCTGACAATCCTCAGGGATCTCATTACCTTTCGTGGTAGCTAAGATTTGTGGGTGGTGACAATGGCCCATGTGTCCTGCCCACTGGCTCAGTCCTTCCCGCATGATCTATGGCTCTGGAAAAGGAGCTGGGCCTGACCTCCATGCAGTGTACCCCTGCCCCCTCGCTGACTGGGTCTGGATCTCCCCAGCCCTTCTGCCCCTCTGCCCCTCTCTAGCTTTCCATTCAAGGAGAGATGACAGTGAATGTTGCTGACCAACCTCCTCCAGAAAGCCTTCCCACGTTCCTCCTCCCCAGCTCCCTGCTGCGGACGGTAGGGGCAGGCTGCCAACTGCATACACCGAGCTCAGAGGTGATGTCCATGCCCAGGACTGAGACTGGTATGGAGTGCATTGCCCAGTCATGTGTGCTTCTGCCCCGGCTCCCTGCTGGGAGCCCTCTAAGCACAGGGCTAAGGGCCTGCTTGGCCCTCTGCACTGTACCCAGAACTCAGCTCTGGGCCTTGAGCCTTGGCATCTGCAAGCCCAGCTCTGCCCTGCAGGATTTGTGTGGCTGTGAGTGGGCACACAGAGGCCCTTGCTGGCCCTGCTGAGGGAAGAAGTCTGACTCGTTCATGCAGCCAGCATGGAGCTCACAAGATGTCATTTAGCACTGTTACCATCATATGCTTATTTGAAAATGACATCTGCAACATTCCCAGTGCCCAGAAAGAAGTAAGCCTGAGATGGACCTGAGCCAGGCCCACTGTCCCTAATGAAGGTCCTTCCTGCTGCCTCCTCCCTGCCCCAGCACACAACATGGATTCAAACCCTGGGTGGAGCTGGGTGTGGCAATGCCAGCACTATGTCCCAGCACCCTGGGAGGCTGAGGCAGAAGGATCCAAAGTTTGAGCCTGGCCCAGGCAACTTATTGAGAACTCGTGTCAACATTTAAAATAAAGGGCTGGGGATGTAGCTCAGTGTGAAGGCCCCAGGTTCACTGAGATACCCTGGGGGTCCCAGCCAGTGGCAGCTGGGTGGGTCTGGTGCTAACTCCATGGAGCCTGAGCTGGGCCTATGGGGAGGAAGCTGCTGAGCCCAGCCCCTGAGCCTCCCGATGAGGTTGGGAAAGTGCCACCCCAGGCAGCATAGGCTCAGCTTTCCGTCTCCTGAGCCATGCACAGCCTTCCTACCTTCACATAGTCCCCGGCAGCCTCCAGCTCTGCTGAGGCCCTGCAAAGAAAGAAGACAGGTGAGTGTCCCAGCACTGCGCAGCCCCAGGCCTTGGCCTCTACCTATCTGCCCAAAGTGAGTACTGGGTCCTCAGAGCCCAGGGGGCTCACGCTGAAGCTAGGGCACACTCTAGAATGTGCTGGCCTGGCTGTACAGCCTTGGGCAAGAGCCGCCACCTCTCTGAGCCTGGGTTTTGGAAATCATAAATAAGGCAAACACCTGCCTAACGGAGCTGTCTCCAGGGGTCATGGACGTTGCCTATTTTGGACTCCATGATCTCCTGGTTTGCTGCTCCTGCACTGGAGGTTGGGTAGCTGCGGTCCAGCTGGTACCCAGCAGATGCCTGATGATTTTCCCGCTTTCAGGGTAGAGCCCAGTGAGGCCCAAGGTGGCTGTTTCTCCAGGGTGCAGAACACATATCCCTCCCATGAGGGCTGCCTGGAGCTGGGCTGCCGTCCCTGAGCGCCGAGCCTGGCCCTGGCCCTGGCTCTACCGCACCAACCCAAGACCCAGGCGGCTCTCTCGGATGTCCAAAGGCATCCAGGACACATCACATCTGTCCTCATGTATCTTCTCATCTCTGCTGACATCATCGCTGTCACCTTTTGCTGCATCCTCTTACTGTGGCCAAAACCTTTGCCTGACACCAGCCACGCCCAGCCCAGCTGCAAACCCAGAGCTGTGCTTCTGCATGTATCCTGAACATTCCTCTCCAGGTGTCACCTGCCCAGCTTGGCCACCCAAGTACCCCCGGGAGCACACGGGGCCCCCTGGCTAGTGCCCCAGGTCCTCTCATCTCTGCTGCTTTCCTCCCTCCTCCACACAGCACCTAAGGTCATAACCCAAGCCCAGGGGCCGGGGATATAGCTCAGTGGAATAAGCACTTCCCTGGTAAGCTCAAGAGACTGAGTTCAATTCCCAGTTTCGGAAAAAAACCCCACTAACATAACCCAAGCCCATCACAGTGCATAACAGGCGCACACACACCACTTGCCACTCATACACCACTCTGAGCCCTGTAAAGATGGCTCCTGCCTCTGCAACCCCTCTTAGTAGTGGTCTTGCTGTGTTGTCAGGGTGGCATCAAACTCCCAAGCTCAAGAGAGTCTCCTGCCTCTGCTTCCCAAGTAGCTCCCAACTACACAGGTGCAAGCCACCATGCCTGGCTAAAATTCCCTTTTGCGTGTATGTGCGTGGTGTTGGGGATGAACCCAGGACCTCATGCACTCTAAGCAAATGCTCTTCCACTGAGCCACACACCTAGTCCATCTCTTGGAGATCAAAATTTACCTTCCCCTCCATGGCTGTGTAACTGTCATCCAATTAAAGGGTGCCATTGCTAAGCAGGAATACAGGCATAGGCCGGGCCACCCCTCCACCTTGTCTCCAGAGCCTCCTGCCCCAGCCTCTTCGCCTGCCCACTCCTGCCACAGGCCCCTTTGCAGCTGCGCAGAATGCCAGGCTTAGGCCATTCTTCCCCAGGTCAGCATATGGCTTGCCCCTCACCCCTTTATTCAGGGCTCTGCTCAAAGTCACCTCCACGGGAAGCCTTCCCAGACCACCCACCTAGAACACCTCTCCTCCTTCACACCTTCCCCAGCTCCCCAGCTCCGCTTCATTCTCCTCCAATCCCTGCTGAAATGATCTCTCTGCATTTATTTCACTGGACAGTATCAGATGCTGCCACCAAGGTGTGGGCTTTGTCTCTGTCACTCTCAAGCCACTGGTCCCCAGCAGAGCACCTGGCACATTCCAGCAGCTCAGGAGCTTAAAGGGATGGAAGACCCATCACACCCTGTGGTAGCCACAACCACTGTGTTTGTCAGCCTAGAGGGCAAAATGGGGAGGGAAGGTTGGGACTTAGGGAAATATTGACTCAAATACAAGGGTCTAAACTGGGCATAATCCTACCACTTGGGAGGCTGAGGCAGGAAGATCACTGTGAATTTGAGGCCAGCATGAATTGCGTACACAGTGAGACCCTGTCTCAAAAAACCAAAATACAAGACCAAAACCAAAACAAAACCAATAACAAAAAACAGGAGCTTAATATTCAAACAAAATAAAGCTGAGCTGGGGCTGGGGAGATAGCTTAGCGGCACAGTACTTGCCTGGCAAAGGCAAGGTCCTGAGTTGGATTTCAGGGGCCAAAAATAAATAAAATAAATAAAGCTGAACCAAAAAAAAAAAAAAAGAAAGAAAGAAAGAAAGAGAAAAAAGTAAGTAGTATATGATCCCAGCTCCTAACGCAAGGGGTCCTTGACATTCTGGGGTTCCTTGTTCCTGACAAGGCCGCAAGGAAGTCCTTCCTGACCTCTAGCAACTGTCCCTCCACCTGCCTTCTGCAGCAGCAGCTTCCTAAGCTTTGAGTCCATCTGTCTTATCTGTCCAGCGGCTGTGGGGTGAGGGGCAGTGGGGCTCCTCTCCCTTCCTGGGTGAGGTGTCCCATCCCAGCTTTTCCGGCCTTTCAGGCCCGGAAATCCGCCCTCTGTTGGGAACAGAAGAGCCGAGACACTGGGATGGCCTGGGCGCCTCCTCCTGCTTCCTGTCTACTTCCCCTCAGGCCCTGGGCTGGGCACAGCGCCCTGTCAGTGGGGTGCCTGCCCCAGAGATCAGCCCGAGTGGTGTGTCCTGAGCCAGCAGGGTAATCAGGACAGCAGCCCAAGCAGGAGATTGAGGACATGGGACACTTACCAGCCCTCCCCTCCCTGTCCCTCCAGAGCACACTGGGATTTCCAAGGTGGATGTGCCCTTGGCCACTTACACTGACCGCCATCACTTGCCTGGCCAGGGGCCACCAGCCCTACCGCCACCTGCGGCCCCACGCCCCCCTCTCCAGTGGCCACTGCAGTCCTTTTAAGGGGAAGTCAGTCACAGTTGTCCTCTGCTCTCACTGTAGGTGTGGCCCTCCTGTCTCGCCCAATGAGAGTGCAGGGTCCCCTCAGCCCCGTAGATGGGCTCCTTACAACCTGTGCCCCATCATGTCTGTGACCTGGAAGCATCTTACTGACCTCTGTCCCCCAGCACCAGACACCCCAGGGCCTTACACCTCTGCTAAAGCCCTTTCCTCACACAGGCCCCCTGGGTGCCTTCCTTTTGGTCTCTACTGGACGCCTTTCTTCTACGGAGTGTTCTCTGGCCACCAGTCTGGAGTGTGACCTTCTCCACAGTGGCGGGACTACAATGCTAGAGCCGCCATACTTGGCTTCAGCTTGGGCCCCAATATTCTTCAGGTGAATGAATATCTGAGCAACACCTGCTCCCAGGGACAAAGTCCAGTCCCTTGTCTTGGTCCACCTCTTTCTTGTCACCCTTCATGGCATCACATCATGGATCTCTGAAACTTCCTCCAGGAGTGCCTCTCCCTGTGGCCCCAGGGCCTTTGCACACGACACTCCCTCTGGTGTTTCAACCTCTCCCTTCCCCCGACTGCTCGTATTCAAACTCCAGCTCTCACTTTCCTTGGAGATTCCTAGAACATGTCCTGCCCCCCATTCTGACAATCAAACCCAGGAATCCAAGCATCCATCTGAAAAACCTCAGCTCTATTAATTAAATAATTAATTAATTCCTTATTTTATAGATTTAGGACATTTTCCCTCTAATACTCATAGTGAAATCAATTAATAAGTAACAGTGACAGAGGCAAATCAGACCCATTAATCAACCACATTAATTATTGAAATATAACCAACCCCTTTTATCTTCTGTATGAACTGATTCGTTCTGATAACTGATATCACTTATTGCATACATTACCTTAATTAACTGTATTAATGAGGAGTAATTAAAGCCCATTATCCTTTATTTCCCTAGTGCATATTTAAATGTGAACTGAACCTTTAGGAGCTTTGGTCTGGGCCTGGAGGAGAAAGCTTGAGGCAGCCTTCTCTGCCTTCTTCTGTCCCCGGGTCCATCCTCCAGGCCACCTAGCCCCAACCCCTGTCACCTGCTTCCGGCTTCCCTACTCTGCCCAAGTGCCCTACCTCTTCTTCTGAGGCCCAGCATCCTTAACTGAGGACTGGGCATACTCAGCCCTGCGGATCCCCACTCTGTGCTCCTGGGGGCCAGGGTCAGCCCATCCCAACTTCCACTCGCCTTGTCAGAGAAACCAGAGAAGCCACAGGGCTTGGGCAGAGGGCTGGGAAGCCCTGTCGCTCCATGCCCTGGGACTCCAGCCCTAGAGCTGTGCATGGAACTCACCCCCACCCCAGGCTCCCTGCTCTACACACCCCTCCAGGATAAACCAGCAAAGGGCGGTTCCTGTTCCTTCCCCACCTGGCTGGTGGAAAAGCCTGGGGTTGGGGGAGGGGGGATGGTGCAGATCGGGAGCCACTGTCCCAAAAGACAGCTGAGGCTGTTGAGCCCAGGGCTGCTAATAATGCTCACAATCCACTGAATGCTGGATTTGGTGGTCCATTACTGTAACCCCAGCACTCAGGAGGCTGAGGTGGTGGAGTGCTGCAATTTCATGGCCAGCCTAGTACAGAGTAAGACCCTGTCCCAAAAAATTAAAACAAAACCAAAACAAAATCCAGGGCAGAAGTCAAAGGGGCAGACTCTCAGACACTATCTCTCTCTCTCTCTTTCTCTCTCTCTCTCCTTTAGACAAAGCCTCACCACATCATTCAGACTGGCTTTGAACTTGTGTCAATTGTCCTGCCTCAGCCTCTCAAGTGCTAGGATTCCAGGTATGAGCCAGGGCGGGCAGTTGCTGAACACTGACTGCTCACCCGTGACCTGGAAAGCCCCCGTTTACCACACAGAGGACTGAGGCTTGGCGCCTGACCCAGGGCGCACAGCGGTTCTGATGGAACTGTGGTGGGAGCTCATGCTCTCTGCTCTGTTCCTCTGGGCGGCGGCGGGGGGCGGGGGGGGGGCTCCCCTGGAAACTGCCAGCAGCTGCTAGGTGGAAATAGGAGACTCTGGGGAGCAGAGCATGAAAAAAAATTTCAATCAGGCAGGCTGGCCACAGTGGTGCACCTGCAATCCCTGCACTCTGGAGGCCGAAGCAAGAAGCTCACCCAAAGTTCAAAGCCACCCTGGGCTACACAGTGACTTCAAGGCCAACGTGAACTACATAGTAGACACCAACTCAACACCACAAAAATAAGCACCTGTTTAGGCAGGCACAGAGACTGGGGTTCAATCCCTAGTACCTCATGCCATGCGGATCCCACCCCTGGGAACACTGAGCCGGCGGCTGAGTCTGGGCATGGTGGCACAATCTTGTAATCCCAGTACATGGTAGGCTGAAAACAGGAGGATCACTACAAGTCTGAGCTGCACAGTGTGACCCTGTACCAAACACGTTAAAAAAAAATCATTAAAAACAAAACAAAAACAACAACAACAAAAAAAAGCAAGCAGGAACCCAGATCCAAGGCCAGGAAGGGAGACAGATGGAAAAAAGACTCTCCCTGTGGTCATGGAGACCCCAGCTGAGAAGTGAGAAGCCATGACCCAGGCAAGACCCCTCTGCCTGCCTCAGCTTCCTCTGCACAAGCACCTCTGTCCATTCACAACCCCTCCTGAGCCCAGGCCCAGGAGAAACACTGTACCTGCCATCTGCCTGGTGAAGCAGGTGCTATCTGGGACCT
>NDGM010992231.1:0-10040 GCA_002564305.1 Octomys mimax | reverse complement strand
TATATATATATATATATATATGTATATATATATATGTATATATATATGTATATATATATATATATGTATATACACACACACACACACACACACACACACATTTGAGCCACTGGGGAGGAACTCAGGGTCTTGCACATGCTAGGCAAGTGCTGTACCACTGTACTACACCCCTAGCCTGACAATAAGTATTCTTGTGTAAATGAGTATTTTGCTCATTTATAATTTTTATTTATAGCCTCTCTTTTAGATAAATGTAGGAAACGGTCCAATTAACTTTATAAGCATAATATGAGAACTAAATCTTGTGTTGCTCAGAGCTTGCTAAGGCAGTCTGAAAAATGGTTCCTTCTGAAGCTTACCTTATCTCTTCTTTATTAAAATAAAGTATGTTTTGAAAGCCTTTTGACTTTTTTTCAGGAAAGAAAAATGTAACTAGGTGAAATTAGTACTTTGTGTATAGTTTTCCATAATGTTCTGCACGATACAATGCACTGTTCTTGTCACAGACATGTTCTCATCTGAACTGTGGTGAAGTGTTAACTTTGCTTTTGTTTGTACGCAGGTCCACCCTAAATTTCATTATAAACAGGCTCATGATCCAGGCACTGACACTTCTTGTGTGGCTTTTTCTTACGATGGTAATGTCCTTGCCTCTCGTGGAGGTAGGTTCAGAACTTTCTTTTTGATGAGTTTCTATGTATAAATTGATCATATTTAACATTAAGCAATGGCACATTAATGTCCTATCACATAATAAAACTAGATGCATTTTTGTTTATCTGCCTGTGTCAGTATGATTTTTTTCTTGAAATGCATTTCCAACTTATCAGTATTGTTAGTATTAAAAGTTGAGTTGGGTATAGTGATACATACCTGTTTTCCCTTGGGGAGACTGAGGCTGTAGGATTGCTGTGAATGCAAGGTGAGTCTGAACTATACCATATCCCTAAAAACAAAGAAGAAAACAACCCCACCCCCCAAAAACCTATCAAGTTAATTTAGAAAATGGGTACTGTTGTTCTTGTTTTATATTAGCTTTAGATTTCCTGAATTTGAAGTCTCTATGAATAAGCTTTGCCTTTTTCTTTGGAATTTTGTAGGTGGTCATCTGCAGTTTGTCATCCTTTCTATACAGTTTTATAATTCTGTTTCTGGTCTTTCAAAAGGCTCTGTTGACTTTAATTTTTTTCCCTCCAGTTCAAACATGTACTCAGTTCAGGTTTTTTTTTTTTTTCCCCAGTATCAGGGATTGAGCTCAGGACCCTGTGCTTGCCAGGCAAGCACTTATTCTACTGAGCTATCCTTCTGGCCCTCAATTCAGTTTTAAAATAAAGTAATGCCTGTGTTATTTTAAAAATAATTGTGTGGCTGTTATTTATCTTTCCTCATATGGTTGGGTATAGATTTATTACTATATCTTTCTCACATGGATAGGCTGTATGTTAATAGGAAGAGGTGGTTAATAGGGAGCTCTGCATTATGGGAAAGAATGAGATATGGCTGAGGGTCTTCCTACAGAACCACTTGTAGGAAGAGAAAAGAAATAGTACAGAATAAGCAGATTGGAGCCACATTACACAGGGCCTTAAATATCATATAATTTTTTTTGTGTAGGTCAAAGAAAAGCTATTAATCAGATGAAGTTATCACTGTTTTATTTATTCATTCACTTAACACTAGCTGTATATAGAGTGTTTACTATAAGCTAGCATTATGATAGATAATAGGCATGATATGTGAACACCATAGATAGGCTTTCTTTCTGAGAGAGCTTATGTCCCAGTTTGTAGGGTAGTAGAAAGAGGTTCAGCACTGCTTTACCCCAGCTTAAAAATTCCATGGCCTTTGACTCTTGGGAACTCTACTCACGTTCTCTTTCCTTGAAGGAAGCCTTATCTATTGTATGAAAGCTATCCTAATGTATATTTTTTAAAAAAACAAAATCAAAGTGCATATACATGTAATTTTCTCTTGATAGTATACATAACAAAAGTGAACTTATATAAAATGTATATTTTGTTTAGAATCTAACCTACTACTTGAGTTCTGAGAGGACTTCTAATTAAAGAGGTATAAATTTTTTACTTAAAAACTGGTTTTTATCCAGGTTGTATATCTGAATCTCCAGGGAAGGTTTTTCAAATGATAAATTTCCGTTTTGAAATAGTCACAATCACTCTTAACATCTTAGGGTGGTATACTCAGATCTCTTAGATGGAATTGGAAAGAGGGTGGGCACCTTGGAAATTCTTTCCCAGAAGGTATGCAGGGGCAGGGTTCGATCCCTGGCACCACATGCCATGCTGTTCCTGCCCCTGGGCACGCTGAGCCGGCGATGGAGTCCAGGCATGGTTGCACACATCTGTAATCCCAGCACTAGAGAGGCAGAAATCAGGAGGATCATTACGGGTCTGAGCTCCAGAGTGAGACCCTGCACCCCCTAAAAAAATTTTTTTTAAAAAAGTTTTTAAATAGGTTGGTAATTATTGTCTTGAAGTATAGTCAAAACTAGTTTGGTGATAATTATTGGCTTTCCCTTCTATCCTGTACTAGCTATTGGTTAACTTAATTGGTCAACACAAATGTATACTCTATTCCAACTTTATCCTTCTTGAATATACAGCAGAGGGAAGTGTACTCAGCAGAGTGCTTCAGGGGTGGTGTAGGTGTCCTGACTACCTCTACAACATACTGGGTTAGCTGAAATTAATGCAGATTAATGTTTCTTACAGTTAAGTATTATGAAAATATGTATCTCCTAAGAAGAAAAACAATAGAGTAACCTACCTACAAGGAGTTTTACAAAGTTTTAGAGGAGGGAGAGTTTTCAGTTAAAAACAAAAGCGCTCCACTCTTCTCATTTGCTGCTGATGGTGAGTCCTTATTGAGCCCAAGAGGCTGAGGCAGGTCTCAGCTGTGGGCCTTGGAAAGCAAGGACAGCAGAGACATTACTGTGCTTATGAGTTTGGCTTTTGTTCTGCTCAGGAATCTGTTAGTCTCCCTTTAAAAATATAGATTCTTAGAAGAGTAGTCAACACTCTTTAAATGGCTTGCAAAGCTGTACTCCCTCGAAAGTGAAGAAGGAAAGACGCAGGTAGAATTGGGCTGGAGGGCAGGGAATAATACAGCACACTCATTAATGCTAATGGATAGCTTCACCCACATAATAGTGGAAAAAAAAATCTGTTGTGAATTGAACTATTTTCAGTCCTGATGGTTCTTAAATGAAGATCTTCCCAAGAAGTCAGGTTCTAATAAAACATACCATAGGGAAGCTACCATCTGCTCCAAAATTATACTCTAAGGTAGACTCTTCAGAATTCTTTCTAACCTACAGATGCAACATCAATATGGAAAGAAATTTCTAGATGATATGTTTATTATTATATTGTTTTTTACGTTCTTGTAACTCTTCTTCTGTCAAGCTCCCTGAACAGCTAAAGAAGTAAAATACGCTTATGAGCCTTTGTGTCTTTCTCTCCCTCCTTTCCTTGCTTCTGTTCTTCCCATCCTCGCTTCCTCTCTTCTTTATAGTTATACACTAAATTTAGCAAACCTAAACAGAGACTGAGATATTTTTGTAAATTTTACTTTTCTTTCTTATTCCTCTATCAGGTGATGACACATTAAAATTGTGGGACATCCGACAATTTAATAAGCCACTTTTTTCAGCCTCAGGTCTTCCCACCATGTTCCCAATGTAAGTAGCATATTTTTAATATTTGATTGGCATAAAGTAATTGAATAGAAATTTCTTCACTTTGATGGTAATTTATATCATGTATTTTAGGTCGTCTAGAAAAAAGACTTGAGAGGATGATTGAAATATGATTTTTTGAAATATGAATTTTATTTTTTATTTTACATGTTTTTTATGTTATAAAGTTAATTTGAAATTTAATTATATATATGTATATATTCAAGTGTTTGTGTGTATACATGATGTGAAAATACAAGCTCTTCAGTGACCCAGACTGTGTTGCTGTAGGTGCCCGAATGCTGTCATTTCCATTCCATTAAGTCAGTAACTAAAGCTTTTAAAGTATTTTCAGGGGCAGCTGAGGTGAGCTTTAATTTCTAAATCCCATAAATGGTGCCTAGAAAAGTGTTTCTCTCTCTCTCTCTCTTTCTTTCTTTTTTTTTTTTTTACTGGAATCAAACTCAGGACCTTGCCCTTGCCAGGCAGGAGCTTGTGCTAGTGAGCCATATCCCTAGCTCCAGTGTTTCTATTTTGGTAGGAACAAAATTTCTCTTCTATGTTAAATAATGACAAACACAGAAAGTGTGAAGGTAATGGAAACATCATGTGAAGGAGATGTAGAGTGGCTGAGTACCAACTGTAGCACCATCCACTGCCCATAGTGGTGTTTGTTACAATAAACCTACAAACAAACATGGATTTATGGTGGATTAGAATTTGGGGGACTGTTATACCTGCTACAATTTGTCTTAGATAAATCACAATTGGGTGGCCAGGCCTATGGTAATAAGAAAAGGTGTATAATTAGGCCATCAAGCTCAAATGATGGAAACTACTTCTAGCTTCATGGTACTTGATCTGATGTAGGTAAAATTGTCTATAGGCAGTATGGACATAGGCAGTAGTAGTAGTAAGGATAGCTTTTTTAAAAGGCCAAAATAGTCACTACTTAGAGATCAGTCATATATGTCTCTCTGTAGACATTCTCAGTGTCTCATATAGATGGAGTTTCCCCTGTACTTTCTTTAATGTTAAACATATATGTTTAAAAGATATATATATATATATATATATATATATATATATATATATATATATATGCCAAGACCTTAAATACTGAATATGGAGACACATCAATTATATCTTTAAGAAAAATAGTCCAAGAGCCTGCCTGGCAAGCACAAGGACTCCCATTTGATCCCCGGTACCATATGCCGTGCTGGCTGGAGCCCAGGGCGTGCTATGTCAGCCACCAAAACCAGGTGTGGTGGCACATGCCTGTAATCCCAGCTCTTGGGAGGCTGACACAGGAGGATCACTACAAATCTGAGCTGCGAAGAGAGACCCTGTAACAAATACGTAAATAAAATTACTTAAAAAAAAATAAATTAAGAGCAAAAGGTGTATAATTAGGCATATATATATATATATATATATATAGTATATGTTTAACATATGTCTGTCTGTATATATGTATATTAAAAAGGAGTGGAGTCTGGAGTTAGATATCCCGTGCTTGAGTCCAGGCTGTGTCATTTCCTGTGTGATTGTGGACAAGGTGTATTTAATGTTTCTGTCCCAGTTTCCTTTATTAGTACAGTGGGGATAAAAAAAATCTATCCAATAGGTAATTGTAAAGATTAAACAGATTATTAAAAGTACTTGTTTTCCAAACTCTATATAGGAATTCGCTCTTTTTACAGTGATGTTTATGTTTTTATTTAATTCCGTCATTATTGCTGCCCTGTTATAGTATCTTGAACTTATACTTATCAACTCTTTGTCTGTAGGACTGACTGCTGTTTCAGTCCAGATGATAAACTCATAGTCACCGGCACCTCAGTTCAAAGAGGATGTGGTAGCGGCAAACTTGTTTTCTTTGAACGTAGGACTTTCCAAAGAGTGTATGAAATAGATATCACAGATGCGGTATGTATCTTTTTTTCCTTCCCAGCCTTGAGGACAAAGTGAAATTTGGATCTTAGCTATCTTTTAATTTGGTTTTTTAATAGTATGTAAACTCTGGCCCTTACAAAGCAGCAATAAGCTGCTTTTTTCTCCAATACAGGAATTATTCTAGACGGCTAATATTCCTTATCCCTTCTCCTAGCCCAATCTTTCCCAGACTTTAGTCAGAATTCCAGCTGGCCCTGGGTGTTTGCTCTTCTCTGCCAACCAAGTTGAGGAGGAAGCTGATCATCATGTAGCACACAGCAAGCAGCATCCTGTAGTGTGCATATTTGGAAGGATCCAGGCACAGTTGGCAAGTGTGAAAGGAAATGCCCTTAGAAAGTGAGGAAGGTTATCATTGTTTTCTAAATCCTGGAAACTTTATAGAATTATGCTTGTCAGAGTTGTAAGCATTAGGATAATGTTCACCCACCACTGAACTTTATTATTATTTCTTTATTTGGAAATTTAAAACATTTCAAGTTTAATTTCTACACTTTAAAACTAATCCAGAATCTTTAGTTTTATTTATACATTTATATGAGCACTGAAACACAAGCATTCATTCAACCATCCATCCATCCATCCATCCATCCATCCATCCATCCATGTAGGTCCTAAGATGAAGTCATATGTAGGTAATAATGTCAGAGATTCCCAGAGGAAAGTCTGAATTCTTTTATGTTGTTAGTTAGATAGTAAAGCAAATCGTTGTAATTTTCTGAGGGTGAAATGGGCCAATTAATGTCTGTGCAAATTTTCTTTGGCTCATTGTCAAATCCTGTAGTAATATCCCATATAACAGGCTCTTATGTAGGTTTCTCCAGTTGTTTCAGCTCTTTGTAAACAGTTGAGACATATTATGCACTTAAGTGAGTCAGACAGTTGAACAACTGTTTTTAAATCACCAGTAAAAACGCTCTGGTCTCTAATGTTCTATTATTACAGTGGAGTCTTAATGTGTACTCCCACATTTAAAACCATGATATTGTTTGAGTATTATAAGAAAACTGAAATAACAATGAGAATTTTAGATGAGTACTCAAGTTTTGTAGATTTTAATCTCATGACATAATTTGAAATGTGCCAGTACTTGTAATACTTTTTTTGGGGGGAGGGGGCAGGGTATATCCAGGAGCCAAGTAAAATACTAGACTAAAATAAAAACAACTGACTCTATCAACTTAAATGTCAAAAAGTAAAATTATTATAATTGGTTGTTCCAGAAGTGAGTTATATTTTCTTACACTTCTCAACAACTATGCATTGAAGTATTCTTGTTGTGTTTTAAATTATAATTTATGTTTAGATGTATTTAAGGAATGTAGCAGAATGATTATACTTTTGGGGGGGGATTAAGGATTAAACTCTAACATTCATACTGAACTGCATCCTTACCCTTTTAAAAATCTGTGTAGGTTGAGACTGAGTCTCTGTAACTTACTGTGTTGCTCAGGCTGGGGATGAGCTGGCAATCCTCCTACCTCAGCCTCTCGCAGCACAAGCATGGCAGACACCTGCCACGATGCCAGGCTGATTGTACTTTCAGAGACACTCTGGACTTCTGCAGTTCATAGGAAGAGCATGCTGTTTGCTGCAAAAATCACTATCTCATAATATGATAAATTTTTGTTTTCTAAGTTGCTATTCCAGCTAGGTCTTTCTCTCTGTAGCACTTACTACCACTTCATATTGTAATATGTATTTGTTTGTTTCCATCTTCTATCTGGATATAAATCACACAATGCAAAAACTTTGGTTCACTGGAGTGTCCTTTCTTATTAAGGAAATTTCAATATTAGTACATGTTTGCAGAACACAGTGATACATTCCTCATAAGGAGTTGGTACATGTACCATACAAATCTGAACTCTTTTTACTTTCTCTTCTCCTTGCTTTGCTCCTTCTCCCTCCATCTTTTGGTCACACTGAATACTGAATACCCAGAACAGTGCACGGCACATAGATGGCTCTTCCTATATTTAGTGAATGAGCAGTGGTACACAGGGCCAGGGCAAGCAATGGATGTTGTATGTGTGTTGTATGGTGGTAAGGCAGGAGAAAAGTAGAGTCAGAAAGGTAAACTAGGGCTGAATACCTTAATTAAAATGGTTTTATAGTGTGGCTATTTCTTTTTTTTAAATGTTATTTTATCTTAAAGACTAAAATAAAAAACAAATAGCAGAAACAGTAACATACAACAGTACATATGGGACATATTTTCAAAACAAGGATAACAAATTAACAATGGTTGTTATATTATGTATTTTTATCATCAAATCTGTTGCTCAGATTTACAGATACAGGTTTGCAAGATTGGACAAATAATTAAGCATTAATGCTTGCTATTATTAAACCTTAATAGTTTTTTCTTGATCTTGGTACATGTAAAATAGAGAATAAAATAACTGATAAGACATTAGAAATTGTGCACATTTAGAAGAACAAGATGAGAAGCATTCAACTGTGGTTTTTATATTACACATTGCTGTCTTCAGTACAGTTGCTCAAATTGCAGATATTAGCATATAGTTAAGATGAAAATTATAAATATTAACTTCTATTTTCAAAAAATGGATGGAAGTTAGTAATGCAATAATCTCATCTATCCTGTATATATACTTGCATGATTTCCCCCCTTTTTTTCCTATCTTTTCTCCTTTCCCTCACCTTTGTTCTTTATTCTTTATATTCAGTTTCTTTCCATTTTACTATATCTATTATATCTTTCAGACTCTTATACTAGGGAGACAACATGATATTTACACATGTGGATCTGATTTTATTCACTTATGAGTATAGCCTCTAGTTGTATCCATTTATCTATAAAGATCTCAAGTTTGTCTTTATAGCTAAGTAATACTTCATTGATAAAAATACCACATTTTTAAAAATCCATTCTTCATTTTGGCTGTTTCGAGGATTTGGCAATGATAAATTATGCTGCTATAAACATGGGTGCACAGATAATCACTGTGGTATGATGTTTTCAATTCTTTTGGAAAAATACCCAGAAGGGGAATAGCTAGGTTGAATGGAACTTCCAATCATAGTTTTCTGAGGAGTCTTCACACTGATTTCCATAGTGGTTGTGACTTTTCAGTATGTAGAAAGCCAGTTTTTCCAGCATTATTTGTTAAAGAGAGTATCTTTCTTTCAGTGAACTTGTTTGGTGCCTTTGTCAAAGATAAGGGGCCTGAGTGTGTAGTTGTCATCTGCATCTTCTAATCTATTCCATCGATCCTTGGGTCTGTTTTGTTTTGCTTTTTGCTAGTACCATGCTGATTTTTATCACAGTAGCTTTGTAGTATAATTTCAAGTCAGGGATTGTAGTGCCTCTTGCCTTGCCTTAGTTGCCTGGGATTGTCATTGCTATTCTAGGTCTTTTCTGGTTCCAAATAACTTTTAGGAATGTTTCTAGATCTGTGAGGTACATTGATGGCATTTTGATAGGGATCGCATTAAATCTGTGTAGCAGTTTTGGGAGTATGGCCATTTTCACAATGTTGGTTCTTCCTGTCCAGGAATAAGGAATATCTTTCCATTTTCTGATATCTTCTTTGATCTCTTTTTTCAGAGTATTGTAATTTTCATTGTGTATATAATTTACTTTCTTCATTAGATTAGTTTGTAAGTTTTTCTTTTTTTGTTTTGGATGCTATTGTGAAGGGTATTATTTTTCTACTTGCTCAGTGAGCTTGCTATTTGTGTAGAGGAATGCTATTGATTTTTGGGTGTTATTTTTGTATCCTGCTATGCTACTGAATTTATTTTTATTATTTCTTATGCTACTGAATTTATTTTTATTGTTTATTTTTATTATTTCTAGGAATCTTTTGGTGGAGTATTTTGTGTCTTCCATGTAGAGTATTATGTCATCTGCAAACAATGCTAGTTTAATTTTTTCCTTATCTGTTCTTATTCCTCTCTTATCTAATGGCTTTAGCTAATAATTCCACAACTATATTGAATAGGAGTGGTGATAGTGGACATCTTTGTCCTGCACCTGATTTTAGACTAAAGGCTTTCAGTTTTTGCCCATTTAGAATGATGTTAGCTGTTTGTTTCTCATAAATGACTTTTATCAGATTGAGATACAAGCTATCTATTCCAATTTTCTTTAGGGCTTTGATCATAAATGAGTATTAGACTTTGTCAAAAGCCTTTCTATGTCTATTGAGATAATCATGTGGTTTTTGGTTTTGGTTCTAATGACATAGTGCATTACAGTTATTGGTTTGCATATATTAAACCATCCTTGCATCCCTGGGATGAATCCTACCTGGTCAGGGTGTATAATCATCTTGATGATTTGCTGTATTTTATCTGCTAGGATTTTATTGAGGATTTTTGCATCTGTGTTCATGAGGGAGATTGGCCTGTAGTTCTC
>NDGM010992202.1:0-12619 GCA_002564305.1 Octomys mimax | reverse complement strand
GGCCTCTTCTGGGAGCTAAACCCAAGCTCAAGGGCAGCTTGGGGACTGCAGCTGAGGAGGGGGCGCCTGTGGCCACGGGGGTGGCAGCGCCCGGGGGGAAGAGCCGGAGGCGCCGCACCGCCTTCACCAGCGAGCAGCTCCTGGAGCTGGAGAAAGAGTTCCACTGCAAGAAGTACCTGAGCCTGACTGAGCGCTCGCAGATCGCCCACGCCCTCAAGCTCAGCGAGGTGCAGGTCAAGATCTGGTTCCAGAACCGCCGGGCCAAGTGGAAGCGCATCAAGGCTGGCAACGTGAGCAGCCGCTCCGGGGAGCCTGTGAGGAACCCCAAGATTGTCGTGCCCATACCTGTCCATGTCAACCGCTTCGCTGTGCGCAGCCAGCACCAACAGATGGAGCAGGGGGCCCGGCCCTGATGCTGGCTGGGACTGCAGCGTGAGGATCGGTCCCAACTCACTGGGTCAGGACCATAGGGCCCAGAGGCTGGCAGTGCCCCCACCTAGCTGGGCTGGAGATGTGTGCTTGGTCTCAGTCCATCCCAGAGACTCCAGGACCGGGCTTTGGGTGCAGGGGCGCAGGCAGGTCCTGAGGGCCCGGGAGCCTTGGGGACCATGGCAGACTGCAGGGTGGGGTGCGGTGGGGTCATAGAGCACCTGGGGCCTGCAGGTTGCTGACTGATGCCCCAGCTTCTGGTGAGGGCCCAGGGCACTCTCACCAGGCGGAGCGCAGCTCCTTATTTATTTTGTGTAAAATGTGTATATATGGAGCCGTCAGTCTCTGTTCGTCTGTCTGCAACCCTCAGGGGGATTGAGAAAGGTTTGTTTCCTCTCCGTCCTCAACCACAGCAGATTCCATCTCCTGGCTCTGGTGTGGCACCTGCGGACTTGTATGGCACAAGGACACGCAGTGTATCTGTAGAAGTCATTCTGTACCTGTGTCCCCACACTCTGACCTGGCCACTGTCCCTAGTAAGCAACCTTGTTTCTGTGCTGGTTCTGCCTTCCCTTGGGGGCCACTGGCCAGCTCCAGGGGGAGACTCACTCCTGTCGGTATGAAAGGGAACTTGGCTTGGTGCCCGATTCAGCTGTGGTTTTGTAACTTGTCCTGCCTGTTGCTAGGCCAGGATTGGGGCTCCCCCAGGCCTCCAGTGAGCTCTTTAAAAACAAGCTTCCATCCTCCCAGCACAGACTGGCACTCTCTCCCCCGATACACCGTCTTGGGAGCTCAGCTACCCCAGCATCTTGTGTTCCAGGACAAGATGGGTTCAGAGGCCACGGCCCATGACCCTGGAAGGGTGGGCGTGACAGGGACGACAGGAGCAAGCCAAGAGCTTTGGGATTAGGACTGCTGGCAATTTAAGCATCTGTGTTGGTGGACAAAGCTGACCTCTGGCTCTGAGAATATAGCTGCACAGACACAGCTGGTGGGACTGTCACAGAAACCCACTGCAGTCAGCACCATGGGATGGCGGTGGCGGTGCCTCTCAGGAGGGAACAGTAAGTACTCAGTAGGGAAGAGAGTGGGGAAAGTGGCCACTGAGAAAATAAGCAGGCTGTGGAGGAGCCTGGGAAACCCAGGAAGCAAGGCACTGGGTCAGGGGCAGCCCCTCCCCACTGCAGAGGACAACTGGCTATCCCCAGCCCCCAACGTGAAACTAGCGAGCCTCATCCACTCAAGCAGTGACACTTGAGGCTCTCTCCCTGGCCTTTCCTCCTCCCAGTTAGTGTTGGCAGCAGGTTATAGCAGCCTGGAGCTGACAGGCGACAGTTAACGACAGAGCCTTCCAGCAGAGACACAGATTCAGGGTGGGTAGCCTCTGGCCCTCTGCTGTATTTCAGCAGGGCCTGGGAATTCAGCTGCCCTGGCCCCAGCCTGGCCCTGCACAAGGCACCTCCAGCATCAGGTGCCTTTTAGATGAGCCAGTTCGAGGCTGACAGTGACAAGAGCTATTAGCCCTTCAGCAGGGCTGGACCAGGGGTTCTGTGGTTCACATCCTCCATGCAGCTGCCTAACATTTGTTGGGCCCACAGAAGTCAGCAGCCCGTGCAGCTGGGCCTTAGGAGTCCAAGGCAACCACTGCTGGCGTTTTCTGAGTCTGGGAGCCGAGTCCTGCACACCTGTGCCTATCTGTGCTCTTGAAAAAGGAGACATGGACAAAGGAATAAAATCGCTTTGCTCTCCGAAGTGTTCCTTGGTTATTTACCTATGTGTAAGCGGGCCCCATGCAGAGTACCACCTACCACACTGCCACATAGCGGAGGGGTTTGCGAAAGCATGGACCACCAGTGATGTGGCCTCAAGGGTGAGGTGGACAAACAGCCAGGACCTGACCTTGCCAAGGTCTCCTGGGAATAACTACAGGGGCAACAAGAAACATGGGGTTCTGGGCTCTTCTGGGGTGCTCTCCTGCCACCAGCACCCCTGCTCACAAGCACAGCCTGGGCTTGCATCTGCCGCCATGTCTCGTGGTACCCTCCAATTGGTCTGCTGAGCTGCAGGCCTCACCCTGCCCCGCATGCATGCCCACTGTGTGGGCTCCCTGCCAGACGAGTGCACTTGGCCAGCAGTGCGGCAGGAGGCTCCCAGGGAGGTCCCTAATGACAGCAGGGAGCTCTGCAGAGGTGGGGAGCATGCCTGAGGGGCAGGGCCCAGTAGGGCTCAGAGGACACTGTCTTCCACCAGGTTCTTGGTGCTGTGCTGCTCAAAAAATCCCGTCCTTGCAAGGACAGCTACCGGAGACCATGTAAAGCTGGGTGTGGTGGCGCCTGCCCATAATCCCAGCACCCAGCAGGCTGAGGCAGGCAGAACACTGCAAGTTGGCCTGCTTGGGCTACCTAGTAAAAGTCTGAAGCCACTCTGGACTACACGAGAGAGAGGAGAGAAGAGAGGAGAGGGGAGGGGGGAGGGGAGAGGAGAGGGGGCAGCGGAGGGGGGAGAAGGGAGAGGGGAGAGGGGAGGAGAGAGAGGCTAAAATGAGGGGGACAGAAGATCCCTGGGGACCCAGGCTCAGGGAGAGACAAGATCTGGGAAACGTGGGAGACACTAAAGAGGAGGCAGACAAGGGGTGTCCCTGGAAGGGCGCAGGCGGTCCAAGGAGATGAGGCCACACACAGTCTGCTTTATTGGCTCATCATACACGCACATCAAGTATGTACACAAACATAAATACTGCAATGTACAAATTTTACATGGGAGCCCTCCTGGCCCCTGGCCTCTCACCCCGCCTGCCATCCTGTGCCTGGCCCTTCCCCAGCACAGTGGGAAGGCTTGCAGGCCAGCACAAGGGGGCGGGGGTCTGGAGGAGGGAGAGGTCCTGCCCCCCTCTCCTCACGGGCACCTCAAGGGTCCTGTCCCTCCTCAAGGGCACCAAAGTGCAGAGGGCTGGCCACTGCTCTCCCGTCTGCAGCGGCCTGACTTCTGGCAGCCCTCTCTCTCCTCAGCTGCCTCTGACTTCCTGCCCTCTGTCTCTGTGCCTCTGTTTCCCCCAACACCTGTGGGGAAGTCCTAGGCCACGGAGTCCCTCGAGCCTGTCCGCTCGCTTCCTGGGCCTCATAGGAGGCTGGGGCTGCGGTGCAGCTCAGCGGAGGCGCCAGGGCCACTGGCGGGCTCCCTGCTGGGCGTGGGTGCCAGGCCGCAGCCCTCCCCAGGGCAGCCATGCTGCAGCAAGATGTCCGCGCACTCCTGGCTGCCAGCACGGCGCGCATAGGCTAGGGGTGTCAGGCCCCGTGCATCCCGGCTCCTGACGTCCACGCCGTACTGTGGGAGAGAGCGCGTGGGCGTGGTTGGCAGGGCATGAACACCAAGGGGCTGGGTCTGGGACAGGAGGGAGACGACAGCAGGGTGGGCACGGGCACTGGACTCACCCAGATGAGCAGCTGTGTGAAGACCACGTTGGCCATGGCACTGGACAGGTGCAGTGCTGTCCGCCCGTCGCCGTCCCCGTAGGTCTCATTCACCTCCTCCTTGGACCCATGGGCCAGCAGCATCACCAGCAGCCGCAGGTCATCCTCCACCACGGCCCGGAGCAGCTGCTGTCCCAGCGGCACGTCCGAGCTGGGCAGCGGGGCCAGGAAGAGCTTCTGTTCGTACTTGGCGCGGATCCAGCGCTCCTTCTCCTCTCTGCAAGCACAGGTGGGTGGGGAGTGAGCCCAGGGAGCCACTGGGGGCCGGGGGTGCATGGGGAGAGGACAGCCAGCAGGAAGATGCAGGAGACTGCGCAGAGAAGAGAGGCCCAAGAGATCATGGGCATTCAGAAGTGCCGCAGGAACATAAAGAGCATGGAAAAGAAAAGCAGGGACACGGCGAGGAAAGGAGGCCTTCGGGGGCCAGGGGACATGCAGGCCATGGGGGCAGGAAGACTCCAGGTGGCTCTGGCGGTGGGTTATCTGGCTGTCTGAACTCTCTCCAACTGGCAGTGCAGGGACAAAGCAGGTGGGGGCCTGGGCGGGGGCCCACATTGACCCTATCTGCCACCCATTCTCCCCATCTAGCAGTGCAGGCCTGGGTCTTACACAGCGTGGTGATAGGGGCCCTGCGCATGCGCCTGGCAGTGGCCCCCTGACCTGCTGATAACGGCTCAGAAAAGGCCTGTTGTTGTGCGGAGCCTGAATGACAGGCACCAGAGGGGGAGGGACACCCTAGGGGCCAACTGCCAAGCAAAGCAACGGACACTTTTAACCCTTCTAACACTGTCCCAGCTGTCCCCTCCCTCCCAGCAGCTCACCTGCAGGCCTCAGGGCCTGGCTTTATGTAGCCGTCCACAGCCCCCTCCCAGACGCTGTTGGCCAGGGTGTTGCCCATGGCGGTCATCACGGCCAGCAGCTCGGGAGGCCAATCGTCCAGGTCCAGGGAGCGGACCCGGGACAGGTGAGCCCCCAGGTGGCGATGGATTCCTGAGCACTCGATACACATCAGGGCACCCAGGTTCAGGCTGGCCCAATCGGGATCTAGGCAAGGAAAGGAAGGAGGACGGGGCAGGTGGGCAGCCGGGATGGGGACGACCAGGGAGGCCTCCTCCCTGCCCCCATGCATGCAGCGCTCTCTGTGGGCCCAGGTTCCAGAGCACCAGCCTGGCACTCACTGGAGGCATCGCAGTCGATACAGAAGCTGTTGCCACGCACGGTGCGGACGGCCTGCACGGCCAGGGCTGCATTCTGGTTCCCCAGGCGTGTCTGCCACACAGTGGGGACAAGGGGTCAGTCACAAGCCCCTCTGCCTCCCACCAGCAGGTGCCCCCGACAGGCCCGGCTACCCCCTGCCAACCTTGTCCTTGGCGCTGCGGCAGCCCTGCAAGCTGGCAAGGATCTGAGCCCGCACGCTCTGCACCCACAGCTCCCGCTCCTCTGCCGTCGAGGCCTCGAAGTGCCACGTCTGCCCGGTGAGGGACACCACCACAAACTCGAAGGACTCTTCCGCCTCTGTGTGGGGGGAGGGGGGTTTTGGCACTGCTGGCACCCTCACCCAGGACACATGCCACAACCTCGTTCCCACCTGGGCCCCAGGGCCCCAGTCCTGGACAACTTGTAAGCAGGGAGGTGGTGACCAGCATGAGCCCTTGAACCTCCATTCCTAACCACCTGTGGAGCCCAGGGGAAGTGGGGGACACGGGCTCTTGGTTTCCCTGGCACTATCTGTCAAGCAGGGTCCAGACCCCGGCATGGGAGCCTCTAGAAGGAGCTGCGTGTCTGGCCAAAGATACATCGGTGCTGGAAGGCAGTGCCGGGAGAGGGAGGCGGGTGTGGGTACCATCCGTACATGTCAGCTGCAGCCGCCTCATTTTGCAGCTCATTAAACCCAATATTCCTGACGGCGTCAGCGTGGGGCTCCTGGGAGCCAGGCCCCTCCTCCACTGCCCTGGCATAGCAGGCAGGAAGGGCAAGTGAGTGGGGGTGAGGAGATGTTTGCTTCAGGAACCAGGACCCGAGAGCCAATGGGGACCCTCGGACATCTGTACTGACAAGCACAGGGGCTGAGTGGTGACCCCAAGCACTGTAACAAAGCTCTTCCAAGCTCTGCTCCTCCAGGCTTTCAGAGAGAGTGACATGAATTATAGTGCCAGGGATCACTGCCCCAGGGGTGGACCACTGCTCACGGGCAGCTGGAAAGTACCCAGGCACCTTCAGAGAGGTCCTGGGTGAGCCACACGTTCTGCCAGACCACCTCTGCTTGAGAATCCTCACTGCGCCTCTGCCTGCAGCTTCTCACCTCTTCAACAGTGACAGCCCTGAAGTCTTCCTGGGCCTGGCTCCTTGCTGGCTCAGGACCCTGAACCAAGCTGCCTCCTTACATGCACACAGCAGGCACTGCTGCCCTCTCAAATGCCAGGCTCCTGCCTTGCCCTGGCTCCCCCCAGCCTCTGAACCACAAGATCCCTGCATCACCCACAGGCCCTGGTTTCCTCGACCACAGCAGACACCGAGGCATGAACGCGTTACAGGGTGCTTGGAAGAGCTGATCACTGCTGACCTTCCCGTCACGGCAGGAAGGAGAGGCGAATCCACCGATTACACTGTGGAGAGGGTGGGTCTGAGGAGCACGGGGCCAGCACTGTCATGAGTGTGACTGAGGCAGATCCCAAGGGGCTGGCGAAGGACCTGGAGCGCTTGCACCCAGCCAGCAGAGACGATACTCAACTGACCCACACACGTGTGAGCACCACTATGTCCCCAGCACTCACAAACTCTTGGGAGACACAAGAGACACAGCAGGACACAGGTCCTGCTAGCTGGTGTTGGAGGGGCTATGACAGCCACCACCGTACCCTACTCAAAGAAAGACACACTCTCACAGCTGCACAGAAAATGAGCAGATTTTGTCCAAGGTACTGAGTCTAAATTCCAAGATAGGCTTGTGTGGTTGAGTTTAACAGAACGATGCCTAGAAGAGCTTCGTCCACCTCATCAGGAACCAGGGTGCTGCCACTTTGGGGGTACTGTGCCCAGGCCCCGCTGCCCACCTCCTGTGCCCACCTGCCCACTGGGCCCCCCTAACCTTCGGCAGCACTGCTGGGGCCATCTGGTCGGGGGTTCCCGGCGCTCTTTTTCCAACGGTGCTTCTTCCGGTTGGAGTGGGGAGATGGGGGAGGCTCCAGCTTGGGGCTGGAGCTGAGCTCGTCAGCCGTGCCACCGGCTGGGGAGGGCAGAGTGGAGAGGTGTGGGAAGGGGCAGGCGAGGCGGCGCAGGGCAGGGGAGGGCCAGGTCGGCTCGTGGTGGCTGGGCTGCCCTGGAGGGGTCGGGTGGGGGCCCGGACCTCCCAGCCCCAAGCACGGGTCTGGGAGCAGGCAACGGGTCCCTAGCAGTCTCTCAGGGTGGAAGGTGGCCCAGGCAGCTCTCGGGGAGCCCAAGCCCCAGCGGCTCAGCACCAAATTTATCCTCAATCACACTCCCCGCTCCTCACAATTAATAGCAGAATTAGAAACAATCAGGGAGCTGCCTAATTACTGTCAATTAGAGCGCGCTAATCAAGCTCCGGCTCCCACACCCCGCCCGGCGCTCACCACTAAATGTCAAACTTCATTAGAGGCAGACATGCTCCCTCCCTCCCTGCCTGCCTCCTTCAGACTCAACAGAGAGGCTCACGGAGGGCAGGGCAGGCCTGGGACCCCAGGGGAGGACCCCGCTCCTTGCTCCCTCCCCCAGGCTGGGACAGGTCAGACAGGGTTGGACACACACAGGTGCTGGCGGCCCTCTAGGGGTGGCTCCATCCCCTAGGAGGGGGCAAGGCTGTCTCTATCTGGGCTGCTGCCCACTTCCTGGTTCACTAGGGTCGGGTGACAGGAGAGTCACCTCCCAGTATCTGCACCTTCCCTGACCACTAGGGAATGAGGCAGGGGAAAGTGCTGTCCCCAGTCCCTTTCAGCCTTAAGACTGGCCACAGGGCCTGTGGCCATACTCAGGCTAGCGGTGGGGGCCAGGGGAAAAGAGAAACTAAGGAGGAAATTTCGGGAAAGACAAGAGCCCAGCAAAGCCGGAGACGGTGACAGAGGCAGGCGGCTGCTGACCCTCCTTGGATAGGGCCCAGCTCCCTGCAGGAAGCAGGTTGGGGACAAGGGTTTTGTGGGGACCTCAGTCCAAGGTGGATGGGCTGCCTCTGTAACATGAAGCCCCCAGCCTCCGACCTCCCAACTCCGCCACTGCAGCATCCCTGTTCCCTGCCGAGAGGCTGATGAGCCGGCGGCGCAGGGGGCTGATGGGGATGCAAGCGCCACTGGCGCTGCCTGGGGACCAGAGAGGAGGAGCCGCAGAGGGCGGGCCTCAGCACACAGGCCCCAGCCGTGTGGGGGACAGGCCCGAAGCCACGCCTGGTGGCCGCAGGAGGGACAGAGGTGGCAGTGGGAGAGCCCCCACTCACCGGGGTGCTGCGTGCTCCACTGGTCGGCGCTGGAGACAGAGCAAGAGCGCTGGTGCGGCCCCTCAGGGCTGGGGCCTGCCCAGGCCGGGCTGCCCAGGGTGTGTTCGGAGTGCAGGGATGCGCTGCTGGCCGAGTGGGGGGCACCTGGCGGGGTGGTGGGGGAAGATCAGGCCCAGGAGGAGCGTCCGGTGGGGGGCTGTCCAAAAATCTCTCCTGTGTGGGCATGGTGATGTGTGCCTATAATCCCAGCTCTTGGGAGGCTGAGGCAGGAGTCCCCCATACTGTCCTAAGAACAGGGCTGCTCCACAAGGGTCACCCAAACATAAGCCGGGTCTGGGGTTCACCCAGCAGGGGGCCAGAGTCCTTGCACTCTTCCAAGCCTCTAGAAGCAGGCTTGCCTAGACCTTCCTACCCTCTTCTCCCCTGTGAACACAGAGGGGCACAGACCTGTCCCCGCACTGACACAGGGAACTGGCAGGGATGCAGGGCACTTGCAGGCATCTCTGCATTTGCGTCTCCCGGGCCTCTATGACCTGTTCTGCCATGACCTGTTTGCCTTCGTTCCTGGCTCAGGCCCGGCTCAGGCCCTACATTCTGGTCCACATATGTCACTTGGTCTGCCTCAGCTTTGCTGCCATTCTGACGAGAAATAAGTGTATCAAATTCAAGTAATTATGTCTAATTAGTATTAGTAATTATCCTGTTGGGCTGGAGAAAATTAATCTTTCGTTTCCCATCAGGGAATGATGGCGGAGCCAAGGGGAGCCAAAGCTGCTCTGGGAGTGCCTAGGCTGGGCAGGCTGTGTCCCCTGGCCCCACGCTGGCTGTCCCTACTGCAGCAGCCTGGCATGGCCATGGGCCTCCCAGGCTGCAACATTTCAAAGGCCGAGTGCGACAGTGTGCCCAGGCTTCTCTCCCTTCCTCACTACTCCCAAGATAAAGTGTGGGGACAGAACCCAGGAGGAAGTGGCCACACAGTCTGGGAACAGGTGGGCCAACCCCAAGTTCAAGTTGTGCAAAAAGTGTCGAGGGGCTCGCTGGGTGCAGGGTTAGCAGGAAAGCAGCCGGACTCTGGCCAGGGGGACTTGAGGGGAGTCCTGGGAGGCCAAGCACAGGCTGCTGAGCCAAAGCAGCGGGTGGGGACAGCAGGACTGATGCCCCAAATGCTCAGGGGAAAACACCGCCTTAAGGCAGAGGCCCCGTTTCCATCTTTCTTGTATCTGTGCTAACACCCAAAACAGGAGGGGATGGACACCAAACAGGTGCCTGGCAACATGGGTGTGCTGCCAGCTTACGGATCCCGCTCACGGATCGGGCGCCTGGCTCCAGCTGCACAGATCTTCCCCAGCCCCTCCTCGGGCCCCCAGGCGGTGCCCCTCTCTCCTACCCTCGACAGGTTCTGCATGTCCCCTCCCAGGTTCTGAATGGCACCCCCCATCCTGGGCCCCAACCAAAGACATCACAGGCCCAACTTCCCTTCCAGGCCCCCCAACCCAAAACCCTGAGGGAGGGAAGTACGTTCCCTTTTCTTTGTTAATTCTCCCCTCATTACGCCTGCAATCCCACAATCAGTGTGCACTGTAATTGTCGAATTTGATGCTAATGATTAATGAATTAAACATGGAGCCATCAATTAGTCCTCCGAGGATAATTCTGCATAAAGCAGCGGATAATGTAATTACAGTAACAAAGATAATGAGATGTTAACATCGCCCGGTGAGCGAGAGACATGTGTGAGTGTGCATCAGGGTCGGTGGCAGCGCGTGGCAGTGGGAGCCGGGCCGTGGAAGTGCCGGTCATGTGTACCTGCGTGGGTGCCAGGATCGCAGCAGCCAGGGCACCCTCCCCGTGCCAGGCTGGCTGCCCAGGTGAAGGGCACGGGGCCCAGGAACAGCACACAACAGCACCGTCTCGCTTCACACCCTCTTTGAGGAAACAGCCCAGCTATTTACAATCAAGGAAAGGAGCCCCCCTTCTGGAGTTTTCTATTTGCCCCTCTGCTGTTGGCATGAGAAACACTGTACCCACCAGCCCGGCTCTGGAGAGACCTCCACAGGGCTCTACCAGGACTCTGGCCCCCAGGACACAATGCCCTGCTGCTGTACCACCTTCTCCAACCTCCTTCCTCCCCCAGAGCTCTCCTTGAGTCCAAGGCCTCCCTTATTCTGAGCTCGGCAGCGGCGGCACTTAGAAGAAGGACCAGAACTTTTCGTCAGACAGGCCTGGGTTGAAACCCCGGCAAGCTCACTTCTTGCGGGATTTTATGGTCAGGTTACTAAGCCGCTGTGAGCCTTTTTTTCTCCATGCAAACAGGGACAAGAACCTTGACCTCATGCCCCTGGTGCAGCCCAGGTCCTGCCTGGCCGCTGCCTGTGCCTACAGCCCAGCCAGCAATGGCCACCTGGGAGCAGGCTGATCATACCAGGGAGCCACCCCTCCAGAAGGGCCACACTTGGGGGCTGGGCCCCTCCTCCTCTCAACAGACTTTTGCAGTGCCAGCTCCACCAGCATTTCAGGAGGCTGGTTCAGTATTCCTGGCCTCTGCCCACTCTGTCCTTTTTCTCTAGTACTCTCCTGTCACTGTGACAGGCACAACACCCAGCATCCCTACATGCCCCTAGGGAAGGCGATACATTCCAGCTGAGAAGCTCCACCACTCAGAGCCGACCAACAGGGCAGGCACTGTGCTAAGCAGCAATTTCTGGGCCCAAGGAAAATGAGGTTCCACAGTCAGGGACAATATGGGGGACACCGAAGTCTGGAGAAGAAGGGGCCACAGAATGTGCTGTGGGAAGGACAGTGCCAGGAGGGCAAGGGCCTAGGAGAAGCCCAGGGAGGAGGAAGAGCCTGGGAATGGACCTTTCACTGAGCCACACGGCCACACAAAGAGCAAGGACACAGCAGGCGTGGGGATACCTGCCACCACCAGTCCCCAGCCTGAAAACATTTCGGCAGCACATCTAGCCCTTTTGAGAATCCCTGTGCTGGGACCACACCTCTTACTACAAACCTGAGAATGCTGTCCCCGTGGTCCCACGGCCTTGCCCCCCGCCCTGTCCTACACAGCCACCTAACCCTGTCCTTCCTCAGCTCCAGCGCAGAGACAGCCTTTCGGACCCCTGGCTCCACTCCCCAGACCCACACAGACAGCCAAAGCTACCTCCAGCAGCTGCACTTGATCCCCACCTGAGGCTGATGTCACCCTGGACAATAGCACTGTCCCCGACAAGGCCACTGCCCTGCTCACCTGGGCCCCCGCCCAGCTGCGTGTTGCTCCGTTCCATGGGCAGCCCGTTGGCTCTCGGGCTGGTGCCCGGGGCTGTGGATGGGGTGGCTCGGGGCAGACGCTTCCCGGGCACCTTCACCGTCGTCCGCAGCAGGTCAATCTCCTTGCCGTGGATGTTCTGCATGTAATCCTGAAGGCAGAGAAAAAGACAGATAGAGATGTGTTAGGGCGGACCCCCCACCCCTGCACTGTGCTGTATCTCCCAGCAGTGCTCCCTGGACTCGGGGAGCAGAGCTGCAGGACCCCATAGCTCTCAGAAATCTCTAGAACACAGTCAGATCTCCACCCCTCCAGGGCTCTAAGGACCGGAGGCTTGGAGTCCTTAGGCGGCTGTTCACACAGGATGCCGAGCACTGGATGGAGATGAGACTCATGGGCAGAGCATCTCTGTGGCTGAGGAGGGCACTGCCAATCTCAGACACACATGACAACTGCTTGGCTCCTACCCCAACCTGGGCATCAGGAACATTTAATGCCTGCATGAGTCTCCAACCCTTAGGCTGGGGCTGGTCATACATATCTGCTGAACAGTTTAAAAGGCAGCCTTTGGTTTTTTGGTGGACTGGGGAGTGTGGCAACAGGTCCACGCATCTGCCCACTCCCAGCTTGCCTATCTGGGAGTTGCCAGCGTCAGCTTACCACCTGCTCCTCATGTCCTGGGTTTTACTGCACTACAGCGGTGTATTTTATACAAGTCCATCTCTTCTACACCACGCCGAAGATCTTCCCAACAACCACACGGATTTTTTTATTTTTGTTTCTTAGGAGCAACAAGAGTTGAACGCAGGGAGCATAGGCCTATACCCTAAGCACTTTCAGTTATTTTTTAACTCTGAGACTGTTACACCAAGTTGCTCAGGCTGGCACGAAACTGCAGTCTTCTTTTTTTTTTTTTTTTAATTTTTTTTGAGATAATCAGTTTTTTTATTTTTATTCTTTTTTTAAACATTTATTTATTTATTTATGTGTGTGTGTGTGTGTGTGTGT
>NDGM010992188.1:0-15581 GCA_002564305.1 Octomys mimax | reverse complement strand
AGCTACTTCTAATCTTTTAAAAATTTTTATTTTGAGATAGTGTCTAAATCACTGAACTATCCAGGCTGGGCTCAAACTTGAGATCTTCCTGCCTCAACTGCCCAGAGTGTTGGGATTTCAGATGTGCACCAACATGCCCAGCTCATGCCCCTGCTCTGAATAACCAGAAACATGGAGAAAACCGCCCATGCTTCAGGCCAGCTGCTGGCCAGCCTCTCTGGCATTGCGACTCATTAGAGTGTAAGGACACTGAAAGATTCCTAGAAATTTCACTGGGTCCCTGCAGCTCAGCCTCTGCTGTTTACTCCCCAGCCATATCACCTCATCCAGGGGGTGAGATGGGAAGGCAGGACAGCAACTACCTCGCCCGGCTCCACCTGGGCCCTGGGACTGGGCTTGGGGGTTCTGGGCAAGCAGGCTTCCTGCTCTTCAGGGGTTTAACTTAAAAGTCCGATTTCCCGGGGCGGGGGGGGTACTGAGTCCTTGAGCAGGATTTCTGCCAGCCCTAAGACTGGAGGGAGGGGCATGGCCAGCCCTACTGACCCATCTATTAGGTCTGCATTCCTAAGGGAGTGTGCATATGTGTGTGTGTGTGTGTGTGCGTGTGTGTATATGTGTGCGCATATGTGTGCAATGGAGATGAGACGGGCAGTACGGGAAAGGGGTCCTGGTGTCCTGGGTGCCCTGGCCTATCTGAGGCTAATGCTGGCCATCCGTCCCTTTGCTGAGTCCTTTCTCTCTGGGCTCAGCCTCTGGCCTGTGTTCAGTGGGTATGGGAACATCCTCCACGCTGTAAGGCAGCAATAAAGAAGAGTACAGTACTTACTTGTCTTTGGGGTCTTCAAAACCCTAAAAAAGGAGAGAGAGGGGCAGTGTGAGCACAGACAGCCTGCTGGGTGAAAGACCCCAGAGCAGCGGGGCGGCCCTCCCGCTCTGCAGTCAGCCACAGGCTGGATGCACAGGGCTGCAGCTCCTCCCCGCTCTTTCTCCTCACCACAGGCCAGCAGCGATGCCGCTGGCCAACCAAGAACTGAAACCTCAGAAACCAGGAGCCAAAACAAACTTTTGCCCCTCTGAGTTGATTCTCTCAGGCCATTTGTCACAGCAGCAGAAAGCTGGCTAACACAGCTACCTCCAAACCCAGCCTAGACTCCCACCAGAGAGGCAGAGGTGGGCCAGTAGGTTGTGCCTAGATGCCAGTCCAGTAGGGGACATCACACCCTCTGGGATAGGAGCCCTTTTCCCCCGGGTTGCTGTGGCAGCTGTTGGAACCTGTTTTCTGCACATTTTCCTGCTGAGAGAAGCGATCAACCCCCAGACACCTCCCCTCCCAGTTACAGCGCTCACTGCTGAAACTGTCAGTGATGAATACACCTGCCAAGCCGGGGCTCACAGCCGGAACTGCCTCTGTTCAGACTCTGAAATGAGTTAAGACGCAGCTTATACCAAATGGCACTAAAAATACTTCCCAGGGACTCTGAACCGGGCATGTGACTTACCACCAGGGTCCTTGCCTGCTTGCTGGCTGCATCTTTCTCCTCCCTCTCCACCTCTCACTCCTCACCTTCCCTCACTTCTCTAGTGCAGTCTCCAGCTCCCTGAACCCTTCTCTTCCCTTCCCCACTCTGCTTTTGGCCACCCTGGGCATGGAGGCCACAGTCTTCAGGAGCTTGTACAGCACTGGGTTAATGACACTGAGGACCACCAGTTCTTGCTCTGTGGAGGACCTTGGAGAGGAAGAGTGGTGGCTAGAGCCCTGGTTCCAATGGCCAGATCTGTGATGTCCAAGTTCAAAGGCCTGGGGGAAGTCCTGGCCTCTCTAATCAGCTCCTCCCAACCCATGTCCCTCAAGGAGCCTATCTGTCATCACTGTGCCATCTGCTGCTCACTGGCAGCAAGAGTGAAGTGACAGGGATGCCCAGCCAGCCTCTCCTTTAGGGCACTAGCTCTCATCTGTGGGATGGCCAGGGAGTCTGACTCCTTTCTTCCATTCCACTTAAACCCAGTTGGATCCACAGACCCTAAGCAATGTGGCCACACACACCCTGTTCCCAGCACTGGCCCCCCTCAGCCCTCCCCTAGTATGGTTGACTGCCACTAGGAACAGGTATCATTGCCCAAGTCACTGGCCAAGCTGCAGCCTGGCTTCCCGTCACCCCCTTTCTCTTTCCCACCCCCGAATGCATGCTTCCATCACTGCTGCACAAGCCCAGCAATGCATCCTCCATTAGCCTGGCCTGGAGGATGCAGGGATGACTGGGGCGTCTGTGCCTGAGGCAGGCAGGGCGCCTGGGTGGATGGGACAGCCTTGTGCAGGCTGCACACTCCCTGAGGAAGGCAAGAGTCAGTGGGAACGGGGTGTATCTCAGCAAAGGGAAAAGGGGACCATGGGGCCTTTGCCACAAAGCCCCTGGGATGGTTTCTGAGCAATGGAACCAGAAGAGGTGTCTCAATGGCCTGGAAATGTAGTAGGTGTCAGACAAGGATCCAGTAAGCTACTCCACACACGTTTCCCCAGCCAGTGCACAGGGGCTCCGGCAGCCCTAAGTCTGGCTGGAGAGCATGCTCCCAGCTGCACTGCAAGCTCTGCTTGGGGAGGAGGCATGCATGCGCTTTGCCACTCTGTTCCCAGGCCAAAGGCAGCAAGCCACAGTTGGCAGGGTGCATGGGGGCCACCTAGGCCAACATCAGGCATACCAGCTCCTGGTCCCAAGGTGGGGTGAACCTACTTCTGCTTCTTTCTATGACTCTCCAGAGTCCAGACAACTTGGTGGGGTGCTCAGTCACCCCTAACGCCTGGGGCAATCCTGTGCCTGGGGCTGCCACAGCCACTCACCATGCGCTTCATCTCCTTCGACACCTGGTTGCCGCCCAGGTGATTGTAGAAAGGGCGCTCAGCCCCCCAGTGTGGCGGGTTGTGCCCAATGGAGTTGGTTCTCTGGCGGTTCATCTTGGCGATCATGGCCTTCTCTTCTTTCTGGAGAGTGACACAGACACATGAGCCTACAGGCAAGGCTGAGCGAGGAGCCCAGAAGGGGAGCTACTCCCGTCCCTCCTGCCCTTGCCTCTGCACAGCCCTGGAGCCAAGGTCTCCCAAAACCCTCCGGCTCCCCCAAGCCAGGGCCCGTGGCCAGCCAGACTCCCTGTGCCAGCCCTGGCCAGCCCAGAGGCAGCAGATGAGGAGCGCACATCTGCTTCGCAAGGAGATCTCCCAGGTCTAATTGCAAGAGTCTATCCTGGCCCCTCTCAAAGCCTGTGTCACCTCCTCCCCGCAAGACTCCATTGCAAAGCACCCAGCCAAAGTGGCCCTCTCTGCTTCCTCTCCTCCCCACTGTGGCAGGGACTTTGAGGATGGAGGCAGGAGCTGGGCTTCACCTCAGGCCTCCTAGGCAGCCCGGCCAGTGTACCAGTTACTGGCAACAGGCCTCACAGCAGGCTCTGCCTGAGGAAATAGGGAGCGGAGAGCAACCTTGGGGCTGAAGGCACCCAGGAGCGGACAGAGGGGATGGAGACCTGGGCTCCAACCTCCACTCTGCTTCTTTACAACAGGAAGTTTTGGCAGAGGGGCAGCAGGACAGGCCCAGACAAGACTTCAGGGCTGGCATGTCCATCCAAAGATACATGGACAATCGGCCAGTTACCCAGAGGCCAACCCTGTCCCAGCATCTGTGCTGCCTGCCCGCCTGTTTGTCTGTCTGTCTTTCTATCCAAATGGGGACCAGAGATGGAGTCAAGCTGCCCTTGGCCTAACTCCCTCATTGACCCATCAGATGGGGGCAGGTGGGGGGTGCTCGGCTTGCTTCCGCTAACACTGCCCCTCTGCTTTTCTCTCTCCTTTCTCCCTTCAGGACCACCTGTCAACCAGGAAGCCAAGCCCCAGGGAATAAGACAGGCAGCAGGAAGGTGGGCTCTGGAGGCCCTGAGAACTGGGCATAAGAGGCGCCATGTAGGAAAGAGTCCACTCAGTTTGGCCCAAGAACCGGCCAACATCTGCCAATGTTCACTGAGACAGTTAAGCCAAGGAGACCTGCCCCAGAGTGCCTGGACTCTTCTACTCTTCTTCCTGCTACCTACGGAGAATCTGATGACAGGGCAAAGTGCCCCTCAGGTGTCCCCTCAGGTGAACACCTGCCCTACGTGCCCTACCTCCCCCTGAAAATTGACCATGGTCTCTTCAGTCTACCTTCTTAGGAAAAGAAGCAGGAAGCTTTTCTCTAGCAAAGGGCACTGACCAGACTGGAGGGGACGACTCAGAAGTAAGACAGTTTAATTTAGGGAGAAACATAAAGTGTTCTCTTCTTTGGCATTGAAAATTAAGAACACAGAACATGACACTGTTAAAAATAGAACACTGAAGTCTGCTAATAATTGCGTTTTATACTTGGGCAAATGTGGGCTGAGACAAAAGAGGCAGAAGACAGAAGCTAGAAAGAAAAAAAGTGGGAAGGCAGAAGTTCAAGAAACAAAGTTACATAGATCCAGGCCAGGATAGACACTGATATGAGCAGAGGGGAAAAGGGAAAGGGAGGGCAAATCACACTGTGTACACCGGTTCCTGGGGGCTTCATTTCCGGCCTGCGGCCTTCTGAGCATGGCTGCTAACTGGTCGGAGGCTTCCTACGTTTCTGTGACAATGCAGAATGAAACAGGTCCTGTCTGCCACCAGCCTTTGCAAGACCTTTCACTTTGAGGCCCTTTCCAAGACACAGGAACCACAGCTGCATGAGAAACTCACAACTTTGCTCAGGGGGAAAGGGAGAAAAGCAGGGAGCAGCAGGCCAAGAAAATGTTCCTCCCCAGGGAAGCGACACGCCCGTCCCAGCCACAGACCCGCTTCTGGGTGCAGCGCAGGATGAGGAAGGTCTCGATGCTGTGCTCCTTGAGGTAGGCATTGCGCTCGCCCCCACAGCCTGGCTCCACCTCGTAGTCCCCATTCAGGTAGTTGAGTGTGGCCTTAGTGATGTGGATCCGCCTGGGAGAGGGAGACACCAGAAAAACGCAACTTCAGACCTCCAACTCTCCTCACAAAACCGAACTGCAACCCCCACTCAATCATGAATGAATCCAGGGCTCCATACTCGGGCTCCGGTGTACACCCCAAGCCTACACTGCCTCCCTCTGTACTGTCAAGGTGCACTCAGGCTGTTTCTATCTTAAGCCCTGCTCCTCACAGGGTTGTTCTGTCAGCCCCAGAAGTAAGAGGCCATACAGACCTCCCACTCCCGCTCAGCAGCCTGTGGGGCTCCCTCTGACCACAAGTCTGGGCCAGCCCTGGCCTGGTGTCTGTGTTCCCTTTGCCACAGGCACACCCTCCTCCCTGCCTCTTAAGGCCAGTCCTTGGGGATATTGTGTCCTCCCACACTGTCCCTCCTGGCCTGCATCCCTCAGCAAGGGGCTTTCCCTACTCTTCTTCCCTGTGCCATTCACCAGGGCCCGCTTGTGCTTCCCCCACTGTGCCCTGCCACCCTGGGAATGACCACCCTCTTCCAGAAGCCCCGTTTCTCCCATCTCATAGGCCAGAATGCTTTGTGAGCACCTGGACAAAGGGGAGCTAACACAGTGGGTCCTACCACTGGCCCAGGGTGCAGTGTGCACGATTTAACAAGTGAGGAATTTCTACTTCAACTCTGCCCCCAAAGTAGGTGCTGCCCATCCCCACTTCCCCAGGACAACCCCGCCAGATGGGCCTGAGTGGGAAGAGAAGTCTGGGCCCCTACTCACCCTGCCTTGCCCCCGGCCTCCATGTGGTTGGCCAGCGTGACGTCGTTAGACCAGACGTCGAACTGCCACTTCCTGAGACCAAGGACACCGCAGTGTACTCGCCCGCTGTGAATTCCCACACGCATGTTCACGTTCACCCCTGTCACCTCCCGGACCAACCTGGGGATGGAGCAGGGGTAAGGCTGGGAGAGGGTCAGGGACCAGGCACACAGAGTAGGGGAGGCTGGGCGGTGTGGCTGAGGCATCAGGAGACACAGGGTCAATGAGGCATTGTTCTGGCCTAAACTACGTGGAGCTGGGGTGCTAAATCTAAAAGGGCTGAGGGGCTTAGTCCTGAGGCTCAGGTGCACAAATGTAGAAAAGTGCCATTTCTTGCCTTGGCCACAAGGTGGCGTAGTGACTCGCAGTAAAACAAGGCACCCTCTGGCTACTTTAAGTCAATTAAAGAAATGCAAATATGCGTTAGGGACAGCTTGAACCCATTAGAAAAGTTACTGCCACTCAAACCCCAATCAACTGCTCTGTGGGAAAGACATAAAAGGCTTCTGGGTTATCTATTCATTGGATTTACCCACACTGCTACTCTGGTGGTACTTGAAGAAGGTGTGGTCAACTGGGTTTAGAGGGAGGATATTCATTGTTCCCACTGGGGAAGAGATGGGGGCTGGGAAGGCATCGAGGTGCAGGGGCGCTGTGCCTACAGAACAGCCCCAGTAGCTGCACCCTACACCACGTACACAGGGGGCTCCAGACAAGGGGTTGGGCCTCCACCTAAAACCTCCCATGGAGCAGGTGGCAGGGTAGAACAGAACTGCATCCCTGTGCCAAGGGCCCAAGCTCTACAAGCAGGAGCAGGTGCTAAGGGGGGACGCAGCTTATGCTTTTTAGGGACTGCAACCTTTCTGACACTCGGAATGGGCCCGGTAACCTGACTGCCTAGCGGGCAGAGCCACCTCTGTCCTCCCTGCCTCTCGTCCCACCCCTTTGGTGAGCTGACATTCACAGCCAGGGACATGTGTAATCTGTTATCTCTCTTGTCCTGGGGTCAGCTTAGGAAGTACCATTACTGGAGCCATCCTTTCTGTCCACAAGGCCTCACTTAGGATGACGTATCTTTCTGTCTCTCTTGCATGCAACTTCTCTCCGGCCTTCTCCAGCTGCCCCTCCTCTCAGCAGTTGGCCCTGCTTACAATGTCTCGTGCATAGACACAACTCACATGGAGCCTTGGGTGTCCCAGCCTCTCACCCTCAACACTATGGTTCTGGGCTAGGGACCGTCTAGCCTGGACATGCAGGAGACACTTGGGAAACAACCATGCCACTTTCACGGACCAGGCCAGCTTCCCAGCCAGCCACTCTGACCTTTGACCTTGGCATCTGTCATTCCCTTTGCCCCTACTCAGGATGTTTCTAAAGTCCAAAATTATTGAACCTGGATAGTCTCTACCTGCTCCCTTGGCTCATATACAGTTCCGTGGCTTTCAACGACCCAGGTCTCCTTTCACGACCAGTGATGACCAACAATAGTAGCATTGCTGTTCCTCACAGGAAGGAAGGATTCTTGAAAAAAATGGAACTCTACAGGATTCTCTGGAGTCTAGGGAGCTGCTCAACCCTCTTCCATCTGGGAGGAGGTGCAGGGGCTACTATTTTCCCCACCTGGAGTCCGAGCACGGGCAGGAGGTACTGGGTGCAGCACAGAGCCCCCTCACCTGAGGCCTGCAGAGCCCGCCTCCCTTCTCTCCTTTGGGAAAAGCTGCCCTGGCTGTCAGAGCGGAAGGAGCCCCAGAGAGGCACGATGTCTGAAGGTTCAAACCCGGGCTGGGGGATGGTGTAAGGCCAAGAGGTCCTCAGGGCATAGCTTTCCCTCTGTTTCCCTGTTTCTCAAGCAGCTGGTCAGCAGTCAGTTTTACTCAGGCTGGGGGACCATGCCCCCAGAGCAGACAAGCCTGGCAGTGGCACTTACGAGATGGCCTCGATCATGTCCATGCCCATCTCCACGCAGCAGTGGGCGTGGTCAGCCCTAGCCTCAGGTAGCCCTGAGACGCAGTAGTAACAATCCCCCAGGATCTTAATGCGTAAACAGTGATTCTCCTGGAAAGCAAATTCATTTTCATAATTAAAAATAGTGGGAAAAAGAAGTGGGAGAGACAGCACCAAGAAGCAAACAGATTCACCCTGTGCCTGGAATAACTTGTCTGTTAGGGCGCTGAGCACAGATCCTGTGCCATACCAGAGCAGTGCCTAGCCCAGACCAGAGGCCTGGAAGGAGGCCCAGCAGGTAGGCTGACAGGCCTCAGAGAGGCCAGGAGCAAGCAGTTCTGGCAGCGTTGGAAGGCCCCTCATTGGGTGTGAGCGCTCAGCACCCCAGGAACACATCTGCCCCTCAGCCCAAGCTTCTCTCAACAGCATCTCTGAAGCAGGCAGAGTACCAGAGTACCAAACCAGTGTACCAGTGCCAAGAAGCCAGCAGAGCTGAAGTACCTGGTGCTACTGCTGCCAAGTGACGGTTACTACAGGGTCCCCAGCAGGCCACCATCGATCCATGCTTGGCAGTTAGGTGGAATGTCATTAAGTATCAATTATGAGCAGCCCAAACCTGGCTCCCAGAGCTACTCCGTGAAGCCAGCACATCTCTGGGGTTCAAATACCCTTGTAACCTGGCCTCAGATAAGATGTGCCCAGGCACCAAGTGTGCCCCATCTCCTTGCTCAAGCTCAGGGACTCGAGGTCCCCATTAGCCAGGCAGCAGCCTCTGGGGCACGGCAGCCCCCACCCTCATGACCTACACGCCAATGGGGGCTGTGTCCACATGTCAGCAGACCCTGTTGTTTATCACTTCCTGCTCTGAGATGTGCCTTCTAATTTGTCCAAATATGGGGGCTTCTCTTTCTTGGGGACTCTGGAGGGTGGCATATGGCTGCCTGAAGGTCACTCTCATTCTCTTATCATTCTGGTCAACTGTATCAGGAATGGGGCTGTGGAGCCTGATTTACTCCTAACAGAAATTCGGGGTGGGAGGGGCTTGGACTCAGTGGCCTACAGGCCTTTGCCACCCCCTCCCGACACACGTCCCCATTCTATTGGATGACTGATGGACATGAGGGCACAACACAGCATGGGCAGCCATCTGCCTGTCGCTGGCTCCCAGTAGCAGCTCTGGAGACATACCTGTCCCGTGCCCCCACCCTGGGTCCCTGATCCTGAAGCCTCAGTGGCCTGGACCCAGCTGCCTCTGGCCCAAGATCAGAGTGACTCACCGCAGCCAGCTTGTCAAAGCGGGCAAAGAGCTCGTTGAGGGTCATGACTAGCTCCTGAGCAGTACACTGGGACGCCAAGCTGGTGAAGCCCTCAATGTCGGCAAACAGGATGCTGGGGAGGCAGCAGAGAAGAAAGGCCATGCCACATGGTGTCTGGGCCCCCCAGATCCACATGGTAAATCTCAGGGTTAGGAGGCAGGGCCTCTGGTAGGCAGAGGCAGGACTGCACAGTCCCAGGCAGCCACCCCAGTGTACAGGTTGCAGAGCGCACGTGCAGCTTCCTGGAACTGGGCCAGGGGACAGGAGAAACAAATGGCTCTGTGCAGGTCACCAAGTGGCCTAGAAACCTGACCTCCCTGCAGCTCCTGGGCACCTTCCACCTGCCTTGGCTCCCACCAGCCGCTGAAGAACAGGAAGGCAGGTGGTGTGCAGCAGGCCAGAGAGGAGGCACTTGGAGCCATGCTTCTGACCCGGCACAGAAGCCCAAGTCAGGCCTCCGGGACCCACTGAACCCCCAACAGCTTCTGCTGCACGTGTGGGAGGTGGCCACCTGCATTCCCACTTCCTGTCACTGTCACTGACTGCCGCTTCTGGAGGCCACTGCCCCCCCCACCCCAGCAGACTGGCTGTGCTGTGGCCCGTCCCGTGCTTCCTCATGCGTCCTTGGAGACTCTGAAGGCCACTTCACAGCCCAGCACAGCCCAGGCCATCAGGGAGGTGCATGTTCATCAGCTGGCTTTCACTTGAGAGCTCCTCCTGGCTGCAGGACCAGGCCCAGGCTAGTGACCTGCTCTCTGTCACTGTCACCAACACCAGCCTGCTTTCTACTGCCAATGTGGGAGCCCTAGGCTCTCTATCCCGACCCGCCACAGGACTGCCTGCCTCCGGGACAGCTTCAGCCCCGCTCTGCCCAGGGCATTTCCTCCCAGCTGTTCCTCTCACTGCCAGCAAGCCCTGCAACTTAATGAAGCTGTCAGCATCTGGCCTTGCTCCTGCATGCAGAGCCGCTTCCTGGGGCATCTCTGGACATCTCTAGTCCTGGGCAACTGGCACTGTTGACAACCAGCAGCTCTGTTCCTTGTGGTCTTACGCATGTCTGGGCTGCACATCCTATACCCCATCCTGGGCCAGGTACCTCAGGATATGTGGCAAGAACCCTGCGCCTACGAGGTTGCCCTGGGGGACCTGGTGGTGCTGGGGAGCAGGGCCTCAAGGGGCAGAAAGCAACCTCAGTGTGTGTACTAGGTGGCCAGAGAAGCCAGGCCTCTGCGTCAGTCAGCCACCTCTTCATGACCAGCAGGGCTGTCCCCTAAGGTGGCCCTCCCTTCACTCCACATTCTCTACCCTAGTCAGCCACTTGGGCCCGTGGCTGTGTTGAGGTGAAGCAGAAGCAGCACATCATCATACGCATCAGGTGAGTTAGCGCCACTGGGTATGACAAGACACCACAGGGCTGCTTTCCAAGGGGTGGAAGGAAGCAGGTTAGAGAGGGGCCAGGAGCCGGCAGCAAGCCCAGGGTCATCTGAGGGCACCAGCTGGGAAAGGGAATGGAGGAGCAGACAAGAAGAAGGCACAAACCCTACCAAGAGAAGCAGCTTCCCCGAGATGGCAACACCCTCTACTCTGACCAGGGCAAGACACCTTCCTTCATCAGGTGGGGCCTCAGAGGAGATGCCCAGGAGCTCAGGGACAAGGCAAGTCCTGCAATCCACTTTGTCAGCCTCAGGGCCTCCTGTGGCCCCATCCCCCTCTACCCCAAACCCTACCGTCTCCTATAGCTATGGCATTCTCCCTGCGGAGTCCTGACACCCTGGGGAAACCACCCTAAACATGGGGCACACCGAGGAGGAAAGCGAGCAGCGCTCAGTGGGGCCCTGGAGGCTTTAGCTTTCTCCTCTGGACTGTCCTTAATGTCCCCATTTTTCTAAAAGAACATACACCCTTTATATAGTAAAAATGTTTGCTTTTCAAAAATAAATCACACCTTTCTTGTAGGGCCTGATGCACATCCATGGATCTGACACACTCCCCAACTTTCCTGGGCCTGAACCACCCTTCCTCTGCCTGGATTTTCAATAGAATCAGAACCACAAGTCACAACTGATTCCAGATGTGTCAAAGACACAGCCAGACACGGTCAACCAGTCAGTGTCTCCGTGCGGCTCTGCTCCCTCTCTGTCGCCCCAGGGCTCTCTATTTTGAGCACAGAGAGCTAAAATAATGTCCTTGCTGCTGCTGGCTGCATTCTCCACACTGCTGTTCCCCACTCTGTATCCCAGGACAGGCTCAGGCCTCTGTTAACTCCCACTGAGGATGTGGAGAAACTTGAAACCCTCGCTCAGATGGCAGGAAGGTCAAATGGTAGAAATAGGGAAAACAAGACAGTGGTTCCTAGAAAAATTAAACTCAGAATCGCCAATGACCTAACAATCCTACTTCTCAGTATATACTCAGGAGCCCTGAAAGCACGGACATGAACAGGAACGTGCACACCACATAGCAACATTATTCATTGCAGCCAAAAGCCAGAAGCAACCCACATGTGCCACCCTGGCTGGCAGTGTCACACACACACACACACACACACACACACACACACACTCGGCAACCACTCCACCTTCAGACCTTCAGAAGGATGTAAGTCCTGACACATGCTCACCTTGTGGGTGAAGCCTGACACCACTGTTTTAAGTGAAATAAGCCACCAACCAAACAGCACAGATTCTGTAGGAGTCCAATTACATGAAGCATTTAGAGTAGCCAAATCCACCGAGAGGAAGTAGCGTGGCGGGTCCCAGGGGCTGGGGTGGGGCAGGCATGCTGTTTTTCTTTGGAAAGGTAGGAAGTTCTCAAGAGGGTTGCACAATGCTGTAAATGTACCTAATATCACTGGACTCAGCACTTTAAAATGATAATGCTTAAAGATGATAAATGTCATGCAATGCTTACTTTTTATCACAACTAAAATAAATATTGATAATTAAGCAGTTTTAAAAAGCTCCCCCCTGGGATCCATAGCCCTCCAATGGCTCCAATCTTAGGGAACAGCCAGTATTCCCTAAGGAGCAGGGACCGTGTCTTTCCCATAGTTACCGCCTGGCACACTGTGGCAGCTCAGTAAATGCTTGTGAGGTGGATAAAGTGACAATGTAAAGAACAGGAGTGTTCTAGGCGCACACTTTCCTCAACTCGGCGCCTGAGAAGGAAGTGCAGGTGCTCTAGGCAGATCGCTAGGGGCCAGGCAGACGAGGATGTGACTGGAGCAGTTTCCACCCTCCACCCACAGGGGGCACGCCCCCCCCCAGGTGTAGGAGCATCTCCACGCCAGTGCACGGTCATTGTAATTCAGAACCACACCACAGCTGAGCCAGACGCCAGAACAACCTGGGGAATGCAGCCAAGTCCTTGAAAGAGACAAGACAGGAGATAATAACCTTAAAAGGGGGAGGCGTTAGGAACAGAAGGATCAGAGGAGAAAGGGAGCAGGGCAGGCATCCCACCTCAGGACGCTGCCCATCTGGGGGGTCTGTGTGTATGCATGCACATGCACAAGGGCATGTGAGCGCTGGTTACTTTACTCCCAGGCCAGGTGTGGTAGCCTCTCAGTCAGGACCACACCTGTAGCCCCCAGTGTTCTGGGACCCTAAGAATAAAGCTGACTCCAGCTGACGAACCAAGCTACTATGCACCACCCCTCCCCCTCTCCTTCCTAAACCAGGGACAGAGGCAGGACAGTGGGGACAAATGGAGCCCTGGGAGGACTGTGCTTCTTTGGCAGGGACTGGAGACTGGAAAAGGCAGCCTTCTCTCCTTTTGTGTGAAGCACAGACTGGGATAGTCTTTCACCATCCCACCCCTCTTAAAACCCAGCAGGCCCATGTCAGAGGGGGGTGTGCCACTTACGTCATACCCCTTCAGTCCCCTCCCAGTGGGGCAGAGGTAACATTCCCGTGAAAGGACACATTGATCCCCAGGTTACAGATGGTGAAAGGAGGCTCAGGCCAGGTGACTCCTCCAAGCTCTCAGAGGTCCAAGGTGGCAGTGCTGGGCATGCACCAGTCTCTTCAATGCTGATGCTTGTTTTGCTTGATGCTATAGTGGGGCTGCAGGTGAGGCTGACTAGGCAGCCCCTAAATGTATCTCTGTCTGCCACTACCTGGCACCTGGTGTGGTACCTTCTCTGGTGGCTCTTCCTCTAGCTCCTCTGAGGTTGGTTAGCCTCTCTCCTCTGAAGCAGCGCTCACAGAGACCTCCAAGCCCCTGCGGTTTGGCCCTGAAGGAAGTGACATAGTCTTGCTACCCCCCTTTCCCACCTTTCTTCCACCCTGCACTGCTAGCTGCAGAGAGGAGGTATTTGGTACAGGACTAGGGGCTTGAAGACACAGGCCTGATATCCTGGCAGGGACACAGCCCAGCTGAGCTTGAGGGAGTGGCATGATCCTCTGTCACCACATATCAGGCGAGAGACCTCTGGGGGCTGCCCCGTGTCAGGAACCACCTGCTGTGAAACTCCTCTCCAGACCAGGGGACCATGAAACCTCAAGGGTAGTGGCCCTGTCTGTATTCTGTTGCTGTCCAGATCATGCTATCAGTGGCTAGATCCAGGCCCCATCCATCACATGCAGAGTTGATTTATTGTTCTGGTGGCCTTGCTCTTGGGGGCTGGAGAACAGCATGTCATCACCCTCTGTAATATTACAACCCTGAGGAGATTTGATGAACATGACTCATCGCCTTCCCAGCTCCCAACAAGAGGCTCCCAGGCCTTTCAGTTGGTGCGAGTGTGGTGACAATCATGGCAACAGTACCAGTGGCCACTGCACCTCCCATTATTGATCATCTGTGTACCAAGTGCTATGCCATCCACTCTTATTATCCCATTCATTCTTTTTTTTTCCCCCATTCATTCTTTACAAGCTGACCAAGAAGGGATGCTTGCTGTGCTGTCTAGAAGGCAGCAAACGGAGCTTCAGAGCAGCTCCATGCCTGTAACTTGGTCTGGTCACACCATCAGGCCATAGCAGAGCCCAGATGATGTACAGGATGCTTGACCCCAGTGCCCAGGCCGAACCTCTGTACCCACTGGCTCCCCCAAGTGTGTATGTGTGTGGTCTGTGTGCCGTGTGGGGGAATCAAACCCAGGGCCTATCACATGCCAACTAGGGACTTACCACTGAGCTCCATCCCTAGCCCCCAACATTGTCTTAAAACTAGATGTTGCCCCTTTACAACTCAACACTCAACTCAAGCCAAAGTCACACCCGATGACAAAGACAGCAAGAGGTGGGTCTTGCCCCAGGGCTGCGTGCAGGGCCAATAGCCGGAGCAAGCAGCCCCGGTGAGATACTGACACATGACTGCTGGTCCGGCTTCTGATGTGCACCAGCTGCCTCTCTCCATGAACACTGTTGGCTCTTCGTTTGTCTCTCCTTTCATCTCTCTCCTGATTGCTACCATTGATCCCAGCATGTCCCTGATGTTCAGGCCAGACCCTTCTGATTAGGGCACTGCCCTGTGCTCCACCTTGAGTCACTGCCTCTGTGGAGGTGATATGGAAAGCGGATGCCACCCTGGAGTATGCTGTATCTTGAGTTTTTACTGTGATAGAGGCTTTCATCGGCCGCTCTGGCCACACCCCTTGTGGATGGAGGCCCCGAGATGGGAAGCAGGAGGATGCCTGCCCAGTGGGGAATGGGCCATGGCAGGAGGACTGAACTGGACAAGGAAGCCAGGCGGGCCAGTGGTGTAACCCAGGCTGAGAACCTAGGCCTTCGGTGCCAGGCTGCTTCTGAGCCATGCATTCCTGGACTTTCCTGGTACACACTGGCATGAATGCTGGAAAAGCTCTGCTAAGAGCAATCAAATGCACAGCTCCATCCACACTGTGTAGGGGACAATGCCAGGCTGGGGTGACACACACAGGACCAAGAGAGAAAATTCCAGAAAGCACTGCTCCAAAACTCGGTTTGTGTGTGTTCTCCAGTCACCCCTTCCCACCCAGAACTCAAGCTCCTAGAATTTGTCCTAAAAGGGAAGGCTGTTTCTTTATTATGTCTCAGGGTGGAGACCCCAGATTTGGGGTCTGCTAGCTCCTGAGTCACATGGATACACACACTGGAAGCCAGACATTTCTGCTTCCCCTCCCTAAAGCCTCTTCCTGGGCCAGTGCTCCCCCAAACCACCTCCCCAGAGTCAGCATCCAAACTCCTTGTGATTGTGTCACTACATCTGCTGGGAGTCAGGCTAGATAAACACTGAAGTCAGAGCACTTTCTAGGCACGGTTCTCACTAGCTGTGGGATCTTGGACAAGTTATAAGATTCCATGACTCAGTTTCCTCATCTGTAAGACAGAGATGCTAACAGTGCCAATCTTTTATAGTGTGACTTGAGTATCAGAAAGTACCTGGAGCCAGGCCTACACTACCACGCTGTAATCTCAACACTCAGGAGATTGAGGCAGGAAGATTGTCATGAGTTTCAGGCCATCCTGGTCTACAAAGTGAGTTCAAGGCCAGCCTGAACTGCAAATTGGAACCATCTCTCTCTCTCTCTCTCTCTCTCTCTCTCTCTCTCTCTCTCTCTCTCTCTCACACACACAC
>NDGM010992158.1:0-16631 GCA_002564305.1 Octomys mimax | reverse complement strand
GAAGAAGAAGAAGAAGAAGAAGAAGAAGAAGAAGAAGAAGAAGAAGAAGAAGAAGAAGGATAGATAGATAGATAGATAGATAGATAGATAGATAGATAGATAGATAGATCAATCCAGGGTAGGGAATTTCTCTGCTTTTTTTCTCACAGAAAAGAGCTTTGCCAAGAAGAGGTCTAAACAGGCCCTGGAAGTCCCCAAGTGGGGTCTCTGCACCCTTGGGGAGAAGCAGAAGGTGAGGCAGACCAAGTGCTGCCAGCTGGGGCTCAGTCACAGCCTGCTGCGTGAGACCACCTTATGACTGTCCCTGCAGGCAAGCAGCACATGGCACCCCAAGACACTTGCCTCAGCTATTCCTGCATGAATGCCTACAGGAACCCTACCCACCTCTCAGTAGTGCCCCAGCCCATAGCCCAAGCCCCAGCATCACAAGCTGCTGCCAGAGACAAGATTTGAGGCCTTGAAGCCACATGTAGCAGTGAGGGTGGTTTGGGTTATGAATGACAGGAGCCTCACACAAACTTACGTGCTGAAAACAGGAGACTGCTGGCCCCAGGAGCTAGCAGCTGAGGATCAGATCAGGCACAAGTGCCGAACCCCATGGATTCATGTTTGGTTTTTTGGCTTCAGTTAGAGGCCACTTCCTCAGGTTGTAGGAAAGGCGGTCACATCCTCCTGCTCTTACCACTTGTTCCAGCAAAGAATCTACCACAAGAAAAAAGCCCAGCACAGGTGCCTGTTGGTCGCCTGATTGACAGATGAGGTGTACCTATCCTGTGACAAATTCCAGTAGCTAAGGAAATGGAATGAAGTGGCCGCTCGGCTAGAAATGGTTGTGGTGCTAGGACCAGATCAGTTCTCTCATGGCTGGTGCTGGGATCAGGCCTCTGCCTGGGCCGACGGAGGGTGAACAGTGACTGACTCCCCAAAAGGAAAACATGGGGGTGTCATTGCTCAGATACAGGTGCTGGGCCACCTTCCCGTGGAGGGGACCAACCTCAGAGCTCCAAGCTTAGCAAAGATAATAGAGACAAGACACATTTTATTACTCTCAGGCTGTGCAATAGCAAATCGAGGCTTCTAACCACAGAACTGGGACTCACTAATCTCATGAGCACTCTCACGTCTTCAAGGAAAAGGTCTCCAGGCACTGCAACAGGGAGGGAGAAGTCCTGCCTCTTGAGGAGCACCGCGGGCCACTGCAGCCAGGCGCTGTCCAAGGTTCTGGATGCCACCTTGCTGGCTGCCCTCCTGGAGAGCACGTCTGGGCGCTGGATGGCAGTGTGTTGGGCAGTCCTGCGTAGCACTGCCCGCAGCATAGAGGCTCTTCAGGGGTCAGTGCGGGGAGGCCAGAGGTGGAAAAATCTTCAGGTAGGCAGGCTCCTCCACGGAGCTGGGCCTGAGACCACTGCCACAGTGGAAAGCTTGGGCAGCTCCTTTAGCCCCTGCACCCTCCTGGCTGGGGGCCCTAAAGGAGCCCTTCAGTCCTCCAGCACCTAGATGAAGAACAGCCAGGCCATCTATGGCCGGGTGGTGTCCTGGACGCTGCCTGTCCAGGTCCCTGCCCAGTGCCACTGTTCTGTGGTCTCCTTTCGATAACTGCTACACGAGGTGGAGGGACGCGCCACCTCACTCCCCAGCCCCCACCCTGCAGCTGCCTTCCAATGGAGACAAATCATCATGTGGTTGAGCCCTTTTGCAGGCAGCTTTCGGCCATAAAGAGACGCCTGCCCATTAAAGCCCGTGGTGCATGGCACCGAGGCTGCTTACAGCTTCTTTATGGCCCCATCAGCAGCCACCGGACAATTACAAAGGCTTCTTCTGTTTTTAAAAACAATGATTTATTGGAGCTCTTCAATGCTCTCTTCCTGAGTGTGCATATTACACGGCATGTTTTACTATAATTAAATTCTTAGATTACTGTCAAGCCAATTGTTCTACCCATCCAATCTGTAACAGTGCATTTTATTGTCTCTTCTTACTTTTTAATTAAGATAGAAATAGATGTATTCTATGAGATTCAGAAATGAAACCAAAAGCCTATTTCTTTAGTCAGCCACTGTATGTAGTCCCCGAGACTTCTGGGAGCCAGGGGCTAGGGGTCTTGAGGGAAGAGGACTGCTGCGGAAGGAGACGGGACTTGGGCTGTGGTGTCTTTCCCGGGTATTTATCGAGCGCCTTGTGTGTGCACTGGCGGAAGGTCCCCGGGGAGCCCCTGGGTGAGCCAGACACAGCATTCCCATTTGTGCACTCGGCTGAGAAAGACACAGAATCAAGATATAAGCCCAATAGCGAGGAAGATGAAATAGTGTGTGATGAGCAGTGACCGACAGTAAGTGGTGAGTGACGAGGATCACTGAGATTTAGGGACCAGAGATTTAGGCAGAGACTCCCTGTCACCAGGGAAGGCTCATCAGTGAAGGTGACAACTGATGAGGACACAGCCATGCAAACTCCATGGAAGAACACCTATAGCCCCAGGAAGTGGGAAACGCAAAGGCCATGGGCAGGAAAGACCTTGGCTGAGAAGTGAAAAGAAGCTAAGGAGATCAAGTTCAGACCCAGAAACGGAGCTAAGAGACAGGGAGGCAACTGGGAGGCAGGGAGGAGGGGGAGCTGCGTGCGCAGAAGCCCTGGCTGGCCACATCTGAGCCACGATCTGTGTGGCCGAGCAGCCCTGCACCCGAGGGCTCCTGGTCAATGACTCCTGGGGCTCAGGACAGGCCCAAAGCAGCAGAGGCCCTGGAGCTGCAACCTCCTGCATCCTGACAGCTCCCTTCACCTCAGAACTTCCATAGAACCCTCTGGGACCTGATTCTTGACACAAGCGAGGCAGAGATTCCCTGTCACCAGAAGATGGGGACTCAAACCCCCTTAGTTTAAAGAAAAGGGCACATTCTGAACCCATCTGAGTGCAAGGTTGCCGTTCATCCCTGGCCCCTGCTCCTCGGCCCTGCTCCCTACTCTGCTTCCTGGCTGTTGTAAGGTGAGTGGCCTGGCTGTCCTCTGTGTGCTCCCCACAGGCTGTTGCTGCTTGGAGCCAGCCAACCATGGAGTGATCCTCCAAATCAATGAGTCGGAGCAAGCCCCTTCTCTGCAAGAGGTCCAAGTCCTGCATTGAGTCCCAGTGTCAGGAAAGCTGGCTATTACAGCAGGCGTAAACAATGACACATGGAAACAGGCGGAAGGAAGACGTAACCCCTTCTGTCTGTGCACTCGACCAACGCAGCCACACAGTCCGAAGTTCCTCCTGTGAGCTCAGCTGGGGCACCAGCACACATGCACCCTCCGCTCCTGGACAGGAAGAGCAGCCTGCTTGGTGCTGGGTCACTTTCCCTCCTCCCTTCCCTGGCTCCTCAGGTCTCCTTGGGAACTGGGCAGCTTTCTCTGTCCACAGCCCACACCACCTCTCCCTTACAGACCTGCCCAGCTGCACCAGACCCTGTCCTGGCCTTAACATCTCACTACACCCTCCTAACCAGGTCCTGAGAACAAATTGCCTCTTCTGCACATGTGGTGGAAACAGGGCCCAGTCCCCAGCTGCTGGTACTAAGGCAGAGCTGATGCCACCTGACCAACGCCACCACCCACGACGGCAAACACAAGTGTGGGCAGTCTGCCGGCCGGGAACTCATCCGCCTGTGGCCAGCAGCGAGGCAGGCAGAGCTGAGCTCCGTGCCGCAGGCCTCGGTCTTCACTGTGTCTCTAGTCCACTTGCAGATGGGTGTTGGGAGATGGTGTAGTGATCGAAGAGAGGAAGGTTCCCCAGTGATGCAGGGTAGCTTTCCACTATGCTCTTCACCAAAACTAAAAGGAGAGAGGGGTGTGGGTTTGTTTGTGCTGTGTTTTCCAAACAGTATTTGGAGCTCAGGCTCAGTGTCCATGTCCTCATGCCAGGAGCAGCAGGAAGTTTCTCTCTGCTGGTTGGCTCCATCCCCGGGAGGCACCATGTTTATTTTGAGACATGGGCATGTTATAGGAGCAAGCTGGTGTTTTCCAAAGCAAAGGCATCTTCCTTCCTGGCTGCCTTTTCTGATGGAGACTGTGGCCTGGACTCTGAGCTAGGTTTTCTGATGGAGTTCACCTTGCCCATAAAGTTGGAAGGCCTCAGGTGGTAACGGCTCTTACGCACACTGCTGCTGAGACTCAAGCCGAATGAGGCGAGAGGTGGCTGACCTTGGAGTGCTTTCTAGCTGTGCAGCAAAGCGGAAGGCAGAGTGGGCTGCGTCACTCACCCTCACACCTGTGAGCTGCCTGCTCCAGGGGGACACAGAGCAAAGCCAAGCCCTATGCATGCTCGTGTGGGTGCAGGCTAGTACTGTCACTGAGGAAAGGGTACAGAAACTCCTCAGAGAATGCAGGAGACAGCTGCACTGTGCTGGCTGCCCCACTTGTGCATATGCACCCAACGGGGTAGAAAACAGCACAGGGAGGAGACCCTGGACCCACATTCACTGCAGCAGTGCACACAGTGACTAGATGACCCGTGAGGCCACAAATGACATAATTTTCACTGATGTCACTTGCTTCTTTAAAAGACTGAGTAGATCCAAGTGGATCCATGTACCATGGCTTCCTTACCCCACCATCTGTCTGTGCACACTTAGCTCCGTGCCCTAAGTCACCACATGATGAAAGCTCAGCACAGGAAGAACACTTCCCATCTTGTCAGTCACACGTGAAGTCTAGAATAGTGGAACGTTTAAAAGCAGGGAGCAGAACAGTGACCAGCAGAGGCTGAGGAGGAAGGGGGCTATGGACATGCAGGCCAAGGGCCCGGTGCTCCTGGCTGTCAGGAGCAGCAGATTACTAGTGCTGGCAGGGGTGGGTATGCCAGCTGGCCCAATTCAGTCACCCACGTTGTTTATGTACACTGTGTGACCACCTCATACCAGGTACACAGGTATGTATGTACTTTTTATTTCTTAATATCTAGTAAAAAGCCACTTCACGAAGGCCGAGTGTGTAGTGTCTGTGTTGTGTTGCAAGGAAGAGTGGTACAGGGCGTGGGTGGAGGGTGGAGGTGTTGGCCTCACAGGGAGCCTCAGGGCTGGCAGGGAGGTGCCCAGGGGTGGGCAGGAACCCCTGGTGCTGGGGCTCCCTGGCCGCTGGGCCATCTCCCACGCTGCACACACAGGTGGGGCTGAGGGGAAGCGGCAAGGTGGCAGGAGGAGTGGGGATGTTTCAAGTAAGTTTGAAAGTGAGTTTATGATTTGTGCTGCGCTCAGAAAATGCATAGCAAAGCCGAGAATTTCAAAGGAGACGCAAGTATTCATTGCTCGGGTGATGAAAGGAAGAGAGAAGAAGCAAGAGCACCTTAGTTCTGGCCTTGACGGGAGAGCAGGCGGTCGTGTGTCTGGGGAGATCAGCTGGGCACATTCCTGGGCAGCCCCACGGCCTCAGGCCCGCCATGGGCAGCGCTGAGTGTGAAGGAGCACGGACAGTCCCGAAGGCTGTGTCCCACCAATCCAGTGATGGAGAGGAAGAAAAGAAGAGAGGATGGATGGATGGACACAGCACAGCAGACTGAAAGCAGCCGCCTGGCCCTAGGACACCCTGTCCTGGGTGTCGTTGTCTATAAATGGAGATAAGAAAGGTCCTAGGGAGATGGCTCAGTAGAATAAGCGCTTGCCTGGCAAGTGCAGGGTCCTGAGTTCAAGCCCCAGTTCCAAAAAAAAAGAACCTTCCTGAAAATAGCTGTACAAAACAAAACAAATGGTTTCAAGTTCCTGGTACATCATAAGCAGTCATGCATTGGGAGTTCTGATTATTTTTTCTCAGTTGATGTGTTTTTTTTTTTTTTTTTTGGCGGAATGGGGGATTGAACTCAGGTCCTTGTGCTTGCCAGGCAAGTGTTTGCTCTACTGAGCCATCTCCCCAGCCCCTATTAAGGAATAACGCCTGGTCCAAGATATTTATTTATTTAGTATTTTAGGGAAGGGTCAAAAGGCTGTTCAGGGTCTCACTACTAGGTCAGACTCTTAGTGATCTGCCTGTTCGCAGCCTCCCAAGTGCTGGGATTACAGGCGTGCGCCACCACGCTGGGTCTCTGATCTGCCATCATCTGCCTTGGTGCACACGCGTGGATTCCTGAGTCCCCACAGCATCATCGTTGGGCCTGTGTCTCTTCCACTCAGCCTCATTTGCAGACATTCCTCATCCTCAGAAGTTGGCAGCCTCCCCAGGATGTGCCTGGAGAGAGACACTCACACTGCAATCTGGACAGGCGCTTCCTGTCCACACAAGCATGCTAGTGACCAAAGCTAGGAGCCAGTGCAGACAAAGGTCCGGTGTGTCACAGCACACAGGGCCTGCGACGCGGCAGAAAAAGTGACCTTGGGGGACATGCTTCATTAATGCTGAAGATGCAGAGAAAACCCACAATGTATAAGTTAAAGAGACATGTGGAGTTGCAGCAGCCGTGCATTACTGCGCCTGTCTGGGCTGGAAGCCTCTGCAGCTGGCTCCTGTGACTTTAATTGCACCTGCTCCCTGCAAGGCGCTGGCACCTGATCTTCTCGTGCCTGCGCGCATGTACTCACGGGCTGTTTCTCGGCAATATCTCTTTATAGACAAGGCTCTTCTTGATACATTTCTATTCCCCAAGTCTTCAAAGGCCACCATTTCTTATTATTTTTTTCACGGCTTGTACCCTTTGGCATGCTGAGCTTTTGATGTCAGGCATCAATTTTTAACTTTTAATTTTTTCTCAGAAAGTAATGTAAAGAGAAATATAAAGGTTAAAATAATACTTCTCATAAGCGTACGGCTGCAAATTTCATGGCTAAAAATGGAAAATTAATAGCACCTTTCCCTTTTAACTCTTAACGTGGTAGCTGGTGCTGATTCCTGCAATCTGGCGAGGTCATTTGAGAATGAGGTTTGGTTGTGGCCGCATGAATTCAGAATCTGGAAAAGGGGCCCTACCTAGCTGGGTCATGGAGATGTAAGAGGGGGGAAGTATATTCTTTTAATGCAGTGCTTTTGCATGAACTCGCAGCATCGTTGATTTTCATTGCTTAAAGATTTTAAATCATATATGGGACCTATTGGTACCAGGAAGAAGAGGGAGGAGAGGAGGAGGAGGGATTTTTCAGACTGATTACTTCAGAGCTACCATGGCAGAGAGCAGGAGACTGAGAGACAGAAGAGTGAAGCAAAGCCATCCTCTCTTTCTCTCAATCATTGTCTCCTCCAAGGCAGAGGAATTCATGAAGAATAGGCCTGGGACACAGGAGGAAGGAAAGGACTTCTCAGGACAAAGAAGGGCAAGGCCAACATCGATGTCATGGTCTCATAAGGGAAAGCCTACCAGTCCTGGTGTAGCATACTGCGCACATAGCCACACTGTGGGCAGATGAATACTGTGAAAATCAGAGAGAGAGAGGGAGAGAGAGAGAGAGAGACAGAGAGAGAGCGACAGAGACAGAGAGAGACAGAGAGAGAGAGAAAGAGAGAGAGAGAGAGCCAGAGCCATGTAAGATGTGGGACAGGAGAGCTCAGCTGAGGATGAGGGAAGAAACCCCTAACATGTTGGGGATTTCAGAGCAGCTCAAGGCCAGTGTGGCCCCAGACTCACCTGACCTCCCCGGACCCGGAGGATGACACTCCATTCCACATATGTGGTTGAAGTTAATGAAAGAGCTCAGGCTAAAGGCGAAGCAGCATTGAAACCATGTTTGCTGGACTTAGATCATGGACAAAAAGAGAACCATGGAGAGGATGACCGCCTACCACCAAGCCACACGGCTCCACGGGCTGGAGACCGCATGAGGAAGCTCCAGGGGGGGGGGCGCTGTGATGACTCCGCCTGACACAGGTACAGGAACCCTTGGGGGCGAGAAAGGGGCCCTCAGAGGCGCAGCACATGGAGCTGGGGCTCCAACCCAGTGCCGCTGCTCCAAGCTGCTGCTGCTCCTAACCCTGCGCTTTCCCTGGGGAGGCTGTGACTCCATCTTGGGCTTAGGGGCAGGGAGCAGAGCCAAGAGTCTCCCACAGAACCTGCTAACATTATGTGTTGTATTAACCCCGTCTAGTGGGCAAGGTGGGCCACTATCGTCAGATAGCCAACAAACGGTTCCCGAAGAAAGCCTCTGCCAGCTTTGACACCGGCTTCAAAAGTGCTGGCAAAGTGCCCTGGGGGAGGAAGAGACACCCAGGAACGCCAGCGGAAGACGTCCTGCCTTGGGTGCTTGCATTCTGCGGGGCTCAGGCCCAGGTCCGCTGCAGGCCCAGGGCCTCGGCTTAGCCAGCGCGGAAGGAGAGGCTCGGAGCAGAAGGCCGGGCGCGCCACCTCTGCAGTTCCCCAGGGGCGCGTGTGGCGCTGCAGGAGGCCAGGTGTGTGAGGCTTCTCACTTCTCCTTACTGCAGAGGGAGTAGTTATGTGTTTTTCAGCACAGCGACTTCCTTGCATAATAGTGTAGGAAGGTATAGTCAGTTTTGGATTTATAATTTCCTTTTAATATATTTTTTAACATTCAGCCAATCTAGCAATGTGCCCGAGAGCACGGAATGGGCCTTTTGCGGTCAGAGGGCTTGGGCTTGAGCCGTTCACCAGATCTACAGCTGGAGCCGAGCACCCCTCAGCCCTTTCCTGACCTCGAGTTCCAGCCCCGCGGCTCTGCTCCTGGTGCTGTAGCGCCCCGCACATCCGGATGCACGCAGAGCCGTGAGGGTGCACGTGTGCAGAGCACACCGCAAGAGCCTCATTATGCTGTGCAATCCCGGCGCAGGGGCACGGGACAGGAGGGCCCTGTGGGCGGAGTGGTGCATGGACGGAGGAGGAGCGGAAGGAGGCAGCGCTTCCCAGAGCGCCCAAGGGACCCTGCGCCTACATCCTCGCTATCTCCCCCTGCCATACTCTCCTACACTCACACTGACAAGCAAGACTTCAGTGACCAGCGAGTGACCAGCAAGGGGACTGTGTGTGCACCACGGTGTCCCAACTTCCTGGCCAATGACCTCACACCAGTGGCTCAGCCCCAGCCCTTGGTAGAACCTACTGATCCCATAGAGTTGGACAAACTCCAACCAGGGATCTTTGCCCCAAGCTGTTTGGCTTCTTCCTCTCCATCACTAGCACCCGTGTCCCCGCTACCTGATCCCTCCTCCAGACACTAGGTGGTCGCCTGGCACTCGCGTTGCAGCTGAAAACCTTAGAAGCCACCAGCTCAGACCCGAGCTGAGCTTCCTGCTGAAATGGGAAGAAGAGTGCAGACCGTGCTGCCCCTCCCTGCGTGCGTGGCTCTGTCGGGTTCTTCTTCCTACGGGGCCCTGGGCCAGACCACACTGGTCCCGCTGTACTGTGTGCTGAGTCCTCCCCACCCTGGAGCCTTCCCACCAGCTCCTACACCTGGCCAAGCCTCCTCGCCGGGCTTCTGCAGGCGACAGCCGCACCCATGCCCTGCATGCCCATTAGGGACGCCCTGCTGCGTTTGCAGCACCGGCCTGTCCACAGCTCCCTGCTGGCCTGTCCATGTTCCAGTGTGGCCTCCTCAGCAGACTGCAGGACCCCAGCTGCATCTGTTCTCTCAAGGAGGGACCACCAGAGCCCTGTCACTCGTAGACTCCCAATCAGCGGCCGCTAGGTGAAGGATCTTTGTCCTCAGGGCACCCTTAGAGGCTGAGTTCGGAGCTTGGGGCTCAAGGTGAGGTCTCAGATGCCACCCCTGAAATCACGCAAAACATCTGTGTGTCTGTGGATCTTCTCTTATACTGATGCATGGGAAAAGCAGCAGCACAAAGTGAAACGAAGCCACAGTTGCGTGGCTAGGAAGACCTGAAAAGGGTCCCTCCTGGCACTTTGTGGCCAGGGGCCTCTCTGCACAGTCCCATGTGCAGAAATGACCAGCCATGCTCCAACACCAAGCCCTGGTGTTGTTCTCACCGCTTCCACCTGCAAGTCGGCAGTGGACCCAGCTCACAGGGACTGATCGAGGTGAGCAGATACCCTCAGCAGACATGTGCGTTCTGAGACGGTGCCAGGCACACACACATGCCTACTGTCAGTTAGCAACCCCTAGCATCTGCACCACAGGCTCTAGGGGAGGAGGCAGGCTAGGGGTCCCGAGGCCCAGGGGCGCCCTCCCCTGAGAGAGCTAGCTGCTGGCTCTTCCTGCCTGGATTGATTCAGAGGGCCTGTGTTGATCTCACTTGGTTTCTCAAATGAAAGCCCGCAGACCCAGGAGAAGTGGTAAACGTTCCCAAATACGGGGGACAATGAAACAGGCTGAGTAGAGGCATAATGGAGGAAAACGGTGCTTTCTGAAATCATTAAATGTTTATAACAATAGCAGATAATGGAGCAGCATTATCTTCAGAATGCAAAGGAACCAATTAAATCTCTCTCAGGCAAGACGCCCCCCACTGCTAGGCGCAGCAGCCCCTGCGCATGTCCCTGCTGTTCTGATCCCCACCTCTGCTACAGGGAAGCTGCACAGGCTTGGCTGGGGCGGCAAAGAAGCCACTCTATTAAAAACCTCTGTTTCGTTTTTTAAATGAGAAAAAGAGAGAACAAGACCCGGGGGGGGGGGCTGACTGTAACGTAGCTCCAGGTGTGGGTGGAAGAAGGGTGTGCGTTCTGCCAAACCAATAGAGTCCTGGCTCGCAGGCGCTGAGGTCCAACAGCGCTGCTCCACGGAAGGGCCTGCGTGACGGCTTTCTGCGACTGGCCCCTGGACACAAGGCAGGTCATACCCTCCCTGTGGGAATGAGATTTTCACAATAGTGCATTTTAATTGCACATGTCCTTTGTGTAAGCTGGACGGTCTGAGACTAGGCCACTGAGACTAGGCCACTGTACGTCTGCGTGGCAGGTGGAGGCACATGCTGGCGTTTTCAAGCTCTGAGCAATTTTCTGATCCATCTTTGCAGGGGAAACAGCTTTGAGAAAGCAGGCAGGTAGGCAGGCAGGCAGGCAGGCAAGCAAACAAGCAAGCAAGCAAGCAAGAAAAGGCTGGGGAGATGGCAGGGCAGTCTAAATGCCTGCCTGGCAAGCACAAGGACCCGAGTTCAATCCCCCAGTACTACATGCCATGCCAGCCCCAAACCTGGGTGTGGTGGCGCACACCTGTAACCTCAGTGCTGGGGAGGCTGAGACAGGATCAATACCAGTCTGAGCTGTGTAGGGAGACCCTCTACCAAATACATAAGTAACAAAACAAAACAAAATTAAAGAAAAGAAAAAATAAACAAAGCATCCTCATGAGTCTTTTGATTTTGCAAAGAGAAGCCCCAACACCCTGCTTGCCTGGAGGGCAGGGCCCTAAGCCGCGAGGCATGAAGTGACCCTGCGGGATCTTCCACAGGGTGGCAGCATGGTGGGCAGAGGTGAAGAGCCTGGGTGGAGTGTGTTGGGCTGTGCTGATGCCCGTAGCAGGGCCCTGTGCCTGGCTAGGAAGTGTTAACAGGGCAGCCTCACTGTCTGAGGCCAGGAGGAGCACACACACACACACACACACACACACACACACACACACACGTCTGTGGAAGTCCTGCAGGCTCCTGTGGAAGCTGGCTCTAGGCTGCAAGGTCGTAGGACTGCCCCATGGTGCGACTTGGCCTAAAATCACTCTTTACCTCCCAGCTGTCTCCCAAAGCCGCTGAAGAAGCTTTGATCAAGTTAAAATAGAATTACTTGAATCTTTTCTTGAGGAGTTAAGGGAGGAACTTACTTCACATTAGGACAAACAGGTACAGGGAAGCGCTCACCTGGTGGCATGGCTAGAACCCAGGACGATCACAGAAGCAGAGACCGGTGGGGGATAGCCACAGGCGGTCGCTGGCTGCTGGAGCAGGCACAGCGCTTCTGCTCTGAAAGAGAGCTGGCGGTTGTTCTACAAAACTAAACACACCCTTTACCATAAATTCCAGTGACATCAACCTTGGCATTTACACAATGAAGTAAGAACTTGGGTCCATGCCACACCCAGCAGGTAGGTGCATGCGTGCCGCAGTTTTATTCATAATTGCCAAACCTGGAGGCAAACGAAATGCCCCTCAGTAGATGACGAGACACACCAGCCATGGGAAACCCACTCAGTGAGGTGGAGGGTGCTAAAGGGCAACAGCTGGTGCCCACGAAGGACGCGGCAGACACTTCTGCAGGTGCTACTATGAGGAGGGACCCAACCTGCAAAGGCTGCGCACTGCGTGCTTCCAAGCATCTCACCCTGAGGAAGGGTGAAGCTACAAAAAGAGGGAGAAGGCTCAGCCAGCGCAAGGCCAAGGAACGGGCGGGCCCAGGGCACGGCACGGCTTCAGGGCATCGAAATCCCCTGTGTGAAGCGAGGAGTCAGTCCTCGTTGTGACTCCTAATCTGAACCAGGGGTGCTGAGTGAAAATGCCATGCCTGCCTAGGCCTGCCGCTTGTCACAGAAGCACCGCTAGCAGGGACGCTGAGAATAAGGAGGCTGCTGCACTTGTGTGCAGGGCAAGGGTGCAGTGCTCACAAGAAAGCCTTCCCCAGGACTCTTGCTGAACCATGTTGGCTGAGATGGTTGCTATGGAGATGGCATCCACCTAGATTCTAGCCGTCACAGCCTCTACAGTGGAGAGAAATCAATCCCCTTGACCTCTAAGCTTCTCAAACAACAGTGCTTTACTACAGCGTCCCACATGGGCTAAGAGAAGCCCCTTACCCATTAAGCAGTTTCTCCTCTTCCCACAGCCTGTCTTTGTCAATAAAGTTTTATTGGCATACACACGCTTCCATGAATACAGATCACTGTGAGCTGCTTCCGAGCTGCCATGACAGAATGGAGCCATTGCAGCCGAGATTTTGTGCCCTACCAAGCTATAAATATCTATCATCTGTCCCTTTGCAAAAATACGGGACATGTTAAAAGAGTGATTTAGAGCAGGACCTTTGATATGAGATGGGTTTGGGGAGTCTCAATTTAACCCACAGTAAGGATCTCCTCACCCCTCTGTGCCTCTTTACCCTTCTTTGGAAAATGGGGTGGCAATCAGTCTCATGCCGGGGAAGTGCTGGGCATGGCGCCCGTATGACAGACCCTTGTCCAGTGGCTGGCTCCTGACCCTTCTCTTCACTTTCACAGCCTTCTAGGGTCTTGCAATTTCCCCAAGAGAACATCGTCTCCAAACCAGCGTGAGGAAGCAGTGTGGGACAAATGGAAGCTTGATGGACCACGGACTGCTCACCAGCAGAGCCCTAGTGGGGTGCCCTGGGCTCCTCCTGCCATGTGGCACCATGAACTGAGCCCCACCACGCCCAGCCGCATGAGTCCCCCTTTTCAGCAATCCAGGGCCTCCCACCTCATTTCCCAAATCCGTGGGTTTAATTTAGAGAATGTCCACCTTGGGGAGCCCGAGCCCCTGCAATGTGGAAGAGGGAGAGAAATAACTGGCTCTCATCTTGCCGGTGCCCTGGTTCCACCTGCCATCCCTTCCTCTGTGTCACACTGGCAGATTAAAGGTAAGTCTGGCTCCAGGACGGCTCCATGCTGAGCCGCTCTCCTTCCCTGCTTGAGGCCTCTGACCCACCCTTAAGCTCGTTTTGAGGTCCTCTCTCCTGGCTGTCTTCACAGGACCGCTGCTCAGGTGCTCTAGCATGATTTCAGCACTTTCTGAAGTTCAAGGGAAAGCGTGAGCTTCGCTGGCTGGGCAGAAAGCCACTTAATGGGTAGGTACGTGGCCCGGAGCGGAGGGCTGCCCACCCCTGCCAGCAAGCAGATGGAAGGGTAAGCGGCCCCCTGCTGCTTGACACACAGCAATGATGCTTGCCTGGCGCTCGGTGGCGTGAGGGTCAGAGTGCTGCTCTGGAGCCGGTGCCGGGAGATGGGCCAAGCGGCCAAGCTCAGCTCCGCATCTGCCCCTTCTCTGGGAATTTGCACGCAGGCAGTAGAAGCTGTGATACGTTTTGAAGTTCTAATACCTGAGGCACTGGGTTTTGATTTAAACTCAGGGAGTCTCTTACTTAGCAAGTGATTTCTCATCCTCCTGGATGTGTGTACCCTTCTGCCTTCTCTCTGGAGCCTCCCGGGCCGGCCAGCTCACTCTTGGAGGTGATTTAAAAGCTTCAGTTGTTGGAGTTATAAAAACCGTAATTTTGATCTTTTGACTAAGAAAAGCACAAAGACTCTACATTACTCTAAATTTCCCTCTGAAGCCCCCAGTAGGGTGTTGCTGACATGATTTGTCTTCCCCCAGAGCCAGCAGGCAGGCCAAGGCAGGCTCAGAATCACAAATCACCATTTGCATCTCACATACAGAAAGCAGAACTCCACTTTTCGTGAGAAGGAAAGCAACATGGTGGCTTCTGTTGGGAGCCGTGGGTGTGAGGCCAGCACGCTGAGGTACGCTCCTAAGTCGTAGACAGCCTCTGCTTTCCTGTGGTCACTGTGACAATCACACAAAGAAGTGGGGTTTACAGTAGAAACTTGTCTTCTAAGGCCAGTGTGTGAAATCAGGCTTGGTTCCTTCTGGGGACTCTGAGGGGACATTCAGCGCGGGCCTCTCTCCCTGCCGGTGACTCCAGCTATCCTTGGCATTCCTCAGGTTATAGCCCAGAGCTTCACCCCTTGCACCATCCTTTTCATGGCTGTTGTGTTCACCAGCTTTCTTTTGCTGGCACAAAATTATTGAAACACTCAATTGAAAGCAAGAAATATTTATTTTGGCTCACAGTCACAGAAATTTCAGGCTGCATTTGGAGGGCTCCACAGACAACACACCATGGCCGAAGGACGTGGGTGAGGAGAGCCGCTCATGTTATCAGCCAGAGGGCCGAGAGCACCGAGGAGGCCGAGGCGGTGGAGCAAGGGGCCATCGCAGTCCCATGCTCCTCCCCATACCCACCCAGACACAGCCAGAAGGATGCGGTACTAATTTCCTAGGTGGTTCCCAAGCCAATCATGATGACGACCAAGACTAACCATCCCAGCCCTGTTCCCTTTCCCTCCCCATCTCCAATCTCCTTATCATTTCCCTTGGGATGAGGACATATGGTAAGTCCAGGGTGATCTCATTTTGAGGATCCTTGATTACCTTTTCAAAAGTATAATCCCAATTAATCTCACATTCACAGATTACCAGATGAGGATTTGTATATATTTTGGAGGAAAACACTGAAGTACTACAGCAGCCAAAGGGACATATTAGCCCAGTGCTAGGATGGCTAGCCTCATACACAGAGGAACACAGCTCTGGCAGATGTCTGGACAGAGGGAAAAGTGCAGAGGATCAGGCCTGGTGACATCCAGGCTCTACCCTTGTGACTCCTGTACATTGCAGCTGCAAGGTTTCTAGCTGGTCATCAGTCTCTTGATTTGCCTAGCTCAGATAGGAAGAGAAACTAGCCAGCAAGTTTGCCAGTAGATTGAACAATCCAGGGTGGCGGGCTGTGTTCAGCAGTAATTCGGGGCCTGTGTGCTCCTGGTCCCTAGGAAGGCAAGGATCCGAGGTCAGGGCATATGGCAATGAAGTAATCTCTCCAGCTGTTCTGATTATGAAGGGAGTGAGGTCTTTGATTTTGTTTCTGATCTGAGTTCATCCTTTATTCATGAGCATTTGAAAATTAGACACAGGCTAATTAAAAGCTCATCCCAAGAATGGGTTCTGTACTTCTCATTAATTACAAGGAGGCTGTGAGGGCTTAAGCAGACTCTGACTAGGGGGGAAGGGGCCCTCTGGTGCCCTAAGAATGAATGGACCTAGGAATGGCCGAGACACCTTGGGCCTGGGTCCCCTCACTCAGAGGTTCGTTCTACCAGATTCTCCTCTGAAAAGCCAAGCCTGTTGTTCTCTCTCCAGCAGCCACTAGGAGCTGGAAGAGTCAGAAAGGACTGTCTACTAGGGCTCTGAAGATGGCATCTGTGTGCAACAAGGGAGACCCACTGCTGACTTCTGAGCCTTGAAACTGGAGGATGCCAAATCTATGTCATCTGAAGCCACTGATGTTGTAGGGCACCATAGGACTTGAATCCTGGGCCAATGCCCAAAACTCATCCTTGGCATTTCCTCTTCCCTGAGACTGCCGCTCCTTACTCACCTCTGGCCAGCTGTGCCCTACTCTCACCTCCTAGCCCTTCTAGACCCAACCTGTCCCCAAGACGTCAACCCCATCCTGGGCTCCCTGCTTCCAGTCCTGTGTTCCCCGAGCCTCCAGGTGCTCCTGAGAAAGATGCTCACCCATCCCAAGTGCAGGTCCTCTTGTCATTAGTCTGGCCATGTGACCTGCTGCAGGGGCCAACTGCCCATTTCTGCCACTTCTTTCCATGCCAAAGAACTATCCAAAGAGCCACCCACATCTTCCACGATTTCTGCCCAGGTTCCCACAGTGCCTGTTGTGACCACTGCCACCAGCAGCCTATCTCACAGGCTCTCATTCTGTAAAAGTAGGGGCAAAACAGACTGTTTGGTGGAGTAGAACAGACGGAATCCTGATTGCACTTTGAAGGAGCCCACAGAGGCAATAGCTGCCCTGAAAACTAGAATCCCTAACAGTAAAAGCAAAGGCAGCACCCGTAGCCAGGCGATGACAGGGTTTGTAGTTATTGGGGGAGACCAGAGACCTCAGCTGCCTTAGGCTGGTGAGAGAGCTATAAAATGCATTTATCCCCAAATCTGCAAGTTGAACATATTTAGCGTGTATACTTCGGATTTCAAATGTAAAC
>NDGM010992149.1:0-14485 GCA_002564305.1 Octomys mimax | reverse complement strand
TGTGTGTGTGTGTGTGTGTGTGTGTGTGTGTGTGTGTGTATCTGGTGGAGGATAGGACATCATGATGAAGCAGTTTGTGAGAAAAAAAAGAAAACAATAAGAGCCATAATCTCATAATTCCTTTCAAGGCTACACTCTTAGTGACCTCAAACCTCCTGCTAGACCCCATCTCTTAAAATTTCCATTCATTCCCTATAGCAACATTATGGTGAATAAGCCTTTAATACATAGGGCTTTGGTTGATCTTTCATATCCAAGCTATGCAAATTTAGAAGATAATTTTATCTTAGGGCTCTCTTGTCTTGCACCCTAGGGTGAGGTACAAATGTCAATTCTTTATCACAGATAACATAATTTACATATTAGGTATCAACAATTTATAAAAACTTGCCAACTAGCTCAAAAAATAGACTAGGCTGAAACAGGCCTGAAGGGTTTGTGGATGTTGCAGTTTTCCATTAACATATGAAGGTTTCTTTTTCTATAATTCCTTTTTGATCAAAGGCAATATAAAATATGATTGTGCCAATCACAAAATAAGGGTTGTCTCATTAGATTTTACCTAATTATATAGTTATAGCAAGTGTGCTAATTTGTTATATGAACCTTCTTAACATTGTTCTATTGGAAGTTTTTATGAAGAATCTCAGATTGTACTTTTCAAAACCTATGATATTTGTGATTTGGGAACAAGCATAAAAGTTTTTTCCTATTGTACCAATCTTAGTCACTTTCTCCCTGCTGGAACAAATAGCCAATGACCATAATTTGTTCTTTTTTTAAAATTTATTTAATTTTATTTTGAAAAGTAAAAACAAAAGCAAGAAAAAAATCAGAAATAAAGAAACACGGTAACATACAAAAATATATATGTTACATATTTTCAAAACAAGAATAGCTGATTAACAATGGTTGCTATATTTTCTAATTTTATTGTGAAATCTGTTGGTCAGATTAACAGATATAGTTATGTAAGACTGGATATATGATTGACTGTTATCACTTGCTTTTGAGAAACCTTAAATTTTTGTTCATGTATCTCTTTTCTTTTCTTCTTACCTTTTTTGAAAAAAAATTTATTTTAAAGAGAGCATAGTAATAATTGATATGACATTAGAAATGGTACACCATTAGGAGACCAAGATGCAGGCATTTAGGCATGGCTTTTGTATTACACATTGTTGTCCTCAATGTAGTTGCTTAGATGCAGATATCAGTCAAGGTGAAAATTCAACACATTAATTTCTAATTAAAAAAAAACTGATGGAAATTCTTAGAATTTTCCTTATTTATTTGGTACAGGATGTCGCTATGCAACCCAGACTCATAGTTAACCTCCTATCTCAGCCTCCCAGCACTGGGATTAATGGCATGCGGCACCTCTCCCAGTTTTGATGGCCAGCTCTGCTTACCTGGGGTTCTGAGGCCAGCATGGCATGTGGTACTGGGAATAAGTAGCCCTTTTTTTTTTGGTGGAACCAGGGATTAAACTCAGGCCTTTGTGCTGCTAGGGATTTGCTTATTCCCCTAAACCATCTCTCTGGCCCCTGGGAATCAAACCCGAGTCCTTGCTCTTGCCAGGCAGGCACTTAGACCACTGATCTATGTCTGCAGCCCCAATACCCATAAGTCAAAGGAGAACAGGTATGTATTGGCTTACAGATTTTAGAAGTTTCAGTTCATAATACACAAGTTTAAGTGCAGAACTGTCATTGCGTCGGGACCTACCAGGGAAGCCTCACAGTACACATAAAGATGAGAGTAAAGGAAGGTTCCAGAAAAGAAGATACACCCTTCCAGATTGTGCCAACAGTGACAGACCTCCAATCAGGCCCTGCCTACTAATAGCACATTTAGTTCTGAACTTACTAGTGGGATTATTGACTGATGAGTATAGTGCCTCCGTGATCCAGTCCTCTCCCAAAAGTGTCACCTCTAAACACATGAGGAACTTCTACAGTCAAACTGTAACATTCCTGGAGCAAAAGAAAAAATAAAAAAAATCCTTCATGCATATCTCTTTGTGCAAAATGCATTTAGTCCATGTCAAGAAGTCATAAAAATTTTAACAGTACTAATATTGGTGAAAAGTCCCAATCCAAACTTATCTGAGACATAAGGTAAACTTTTGGCTATGAGATTTTTACAAAAATCAAATCAAAAATTGAACATGACTGACATACAGTGACATTTAATAAACATTCGTGTTCCAAAGTGAATAGAAAGATAAAGAAAAATTGGATCAAAGTAAGACCAAAACCAAGCAAGGCACACAAAAATTCCATAATTGCATGTCCAGCACCTAAGGCAGATTGTGGTGAAATATGAACTCCAATGGACTTAAGCAGCCCTGCTTCTATGGGATTGCTGGTTGCAAAGTTCATGGCTTCTCTCTCTTTGCTTTGCTCACTGCCTGTACTTTCATTCAGTAGACATTCCTTGTCTCTGGCTTCTCTCCCTTCACCATGTGTCCGCTATACTTTCAACTTTACTCTCACAGCTTGACACACTATTCTCTCAGAGGCACTCTCTGGCTTCCCATACCTCCTCCTAAAGTCTGTGTAGAATCCTCCTTGATCCTAAAATTCTTTCATTGTGCATTCCAGGGAGCCAGCAACATAAGGATGACGCTAAGGTCTTCCAGTCTATCAAAGAGTAGCAAGTAACCCTTGGATCATGGTCTTAAAAGTTTTATAATATCTAGCTGAGCACTGTGTAAAGAATCATGGCAATCCAATTTTCTGAATGAACATTCTCACACAGGGTGTCCTAAGTTTCTCTTCTCAAAGCAACCTTTTAAAGAAATATACCTTTATCATTTTGTACTTTTAAGCATTTGAAATATGGAGCCTTACTGATTCTTAAGATGCCCTGAAGCTATATTTGCTATTGTGCTTGTGTAAAGCACTTGGATTCTTTTAAAATGCTAATCTTTTCAGCAACCAAGCACTCATGACTCAGAGTTTTACAGACCCTGACTTTCTAGGTTTAGATTATATATTTTAAAAGTCTTGATATGTGTAGTATGGGGTGAGAAGAAAACAATTTCCCTTTAGTATGTATTAATTTGGGCAAATTTATGTCCTTTGTGATCCTCTGAATATCCTAAGACTTATAATCTAACAGAAACTCACTTTACTTACTCATCTGTATTTCTTAGGATGTTGGCAAACATATATGACAGTTTTCTCTCTGTATAAATTTTATATTTATAAAGACAGCCGTAGAGCCTTGACAGTGACTTGTCACATTTATATCAATGAGCATAATTTTCAAATATGACATTATATGAAATTCCTTTTGGCATAACCAGGATTTCTAATTATACCTCAGTGAAAGGAGATCAAATTCACATTGAGTTCATTTATATAACTATAAAAATGAGAATATTTAATAAGAGTTCATGAATTCTGAAGGAGTCAGAGAACAAAAACAGATACTACTAAATTAGAATGAATTATAGATAAAATAGAGTCAGAATAAATATGAAACTTTTCCTTACCTATTATCATGGTCATATCTTGCACTTCCAGAACAAATGATCAGAAGAGAAAAAACTAATGAACTTGATCATTTTTAAAAGATACAAAAGTAGCATTGAGAAGTGAAAACTCCAAGACCCATGGTGAATTATTCATTTTTATGCTTAGATTTGATGAACTATAGATTTCATGTAGAAATTGGATTAGACACAAGGGTAGAATCTAATGGCAGTAAACTGAGGAAGGGAATCCAAAAAGCCTGTGTCTTATTTATTTTTCTCATTGTTGAGACAAAGTACCCAACCCAAAGTTAAAAGAGGAAAGGTTTATTGTAGCTTATAGGTTGTGGAGCTTTCAGTCCATACTTGGCTGGCTACAAGTCAGGGTGGCATGACAGAGGGGCACTGCAGAAAAGAAAGAGTTCATAGCAAGCAGCCAGCACCAAAACAGTAAAATAGAAAAGAAACAAGCAACAAGAGCAACCCTCTTACAGTAGTACTTTGGTTCACGAACTTAATTTGCTCTACAATTTTGGAAAATATTGCCACATTTGTGTTTGGACAGGGAAGATGGCTGTGGTCATGTTTGTCTCCAAATGTAGAGTTTAAAAACAAAACCAAAACTTTCCCAAACACTTTTGCTTTCAAATCAAATTGTTTGCAAGCAAAAATGTTCATGAGTGAAGGTGCTAATGTAGTTTGTGCAAGCATGGTGATAAATACATTACATATACTAACTCATTTTATCTTCAGAATAACTTTGAAGTAGGCACTAATACTGTCCCCATTTTACAGGGGGGAGAAACTAAAACACAGAAAATTGAAATATATCCATAATTTTATTTATTTAAGGTAGAAAGGTTTTAAATTTATTAAATATAGAAAAAAGAAACAGGTTCTATAGAGTGAACTTGGGCCAAGTGAAAGTAGAATTACATTATAAAGCATGAGAAGGGACCCTGTGAAAGACCACAGTACCAGAGAGTTCCATAGTAAGAGTCCTCTTTGTATCTCATTTCTCAGGCTGAACTCAGGTCTCAGGCATCTTATCAAAAATTGCTCCCACTCTCATAAGAAGTCCATGTGCACAGCTTTGAGAACTGTTATGTGCATGTATCTCAGAACTTTGTGACTAAACTGGGTGTGGTGTCACATGCCTATAATCCCAGGTCTTGGGAAGCTGTAAACAGGTGGATCTCTATGATTCTAATCTAGTTGTGAGACCCTGAACACCCTGTATGCCCTGCCCTAAAATACAAAAAACAAAACAAAACAAACAAACAAAAAAAAAAAAAAACAGGGGGGAGAGGTGGACCTGGGGAGACGACTCAGTGGAATAAACACTTCCCTGGCAAGTGCAAGGGCCTAAATTCAATCCCCGGTTCCACCAAAACAACAACAACAAACACCTTTGTGATGAACAGGTCATGTCTATTTCTCCAACAAGGCTACCTTACCCTTACCTCTTGCCTCATAGCCCAATAATTATTTATGGAGTACTGAATGAGTACAGGTATCCATCTTCATATAGTTTCTTTCTGCTGCAAGGTGATATAGGTCCTAGATACTGGGGATTATGTGCTTTCCCACTACCTTGGGGTATTGTGGATTACTGGCTGGGTTGAGAAAGAAAAAAAATAAACCTGTCAGAAGACAATCATAAAAGGGTTCGTAACTTTTGAGCTGTTGTTCAATGGGAGAAAGCTTGATAAATTTTACTATTAATTTGGAGATTGAGAGCCCCACCTGAATATGAAAAGGAGCAGGTCAGATTTCAATGCTTCTTATGGAAGAGAAAATATGGTGAAGAGTGGTGTTCGACAAATCAAGAGCCTGAGAGCTATAGCCTTCACAAAATTACTCACATTACAGATCTAATTAAAAACAGGAATCTCAATACAGGTGATCATTTGAGCTGTGGTGAATTAGAGTCGTTAGTGGCACTACTTATATGCGCTAGGAGCAATACTGGAATCTTACTTTTTCAAGAAAATTAGGTCTTTCAGAGGTTCTCAATAGTAGATTTCTTCCTAATTCTCTGAACTGTCTAGCTAACATTTTGCATGTAGAATGTTTATACTTTCCGCTACAACCCTTGAGGAAGGAACAGTATAAAAGTCCCTCAGAAACTGGAATAAGGTCAGAGACTTGTGGGTTATAAGGCTGATCTTCTTGCCTAGTTATCCATCTTTTGATTTCTCAGGGAGCCTTTAAACCATCAGTCTTTCTGGTCCTTTGCAATGAATGGCAGCGACCTGCGTAGGAAGATAGACTGCCTCTTAGATTTGAATTTCCTGCTTGTGTTTTATAGATAATTCCATGTTTATCAGAAAGTTCTTTTTTTCCAGATTGTTCCATGGAAATGTAGTACCAGAAAATCATATTTGAATTAATATTAATGTCTGGCTAAGGGCAATGAGATCTTTTATTTGAGCAGTGGTCCCTGGGCGAAGTTGCTCTTAATAACCTGTTGTCAACTGACAACTGCATAACCTGCCTATGTCCTTTTTTGACACAGCTACTTCCACTGGTTAAATACATTTCCTCATGGGTCTTAGAGTGTCAGGTCCATTATGTCATGGTTGCTTGCATAATTCTGGAAAATCACCTGTTGAAAATGTTGGATAATTTCTGAGCTTGTAGGCATCAAAGAGGCAGAGTTAAGAGTTGCACAAGTGTTTATAGCAAACTCAAGGGAATCTAAGAAGCATGGCTGACATAGTTCTAGTAGGTAAAATCTTCTTTGGGATTTTCCATAATTAGAGAAATGTCCCAATTTTGCTAGAAAATCTCTTAGTATTAAGAGTGCGGGGCACTGTGGGACAATTAAAAATTCATGGTTGATCATTTGACCTTTGAAGTCACATGTCAAGGCAGGGAGAATGAAACTCCAACTAGGACTCTCTTCAAATCCAATTATAACTACAGATCTGGGAGAGGATTTTCCAGAGAAGGAAGTTAAAGCCAAAGCCTAAGTATTTTAATTGACTTACTCATGATTTCCAAATTCAGCCAAAGTCTCTCAAGGGAGATGGAGATGTCTGTAGATAGAGACTTGGTAGTTGCTCCAGGTCTTTTCAGCCCTCTCAATCAGAGTGAGAGGTGAAGATTTTGCGGGCATATCCACTGTCAATCCACCAGTACCATGAGTCAGGCATATCAGCTATGTGACACAGAGAGCAGGATCCTGGTACTGACTTGGTACAGCTGTACACTCAATATCCAGTTTTCTTGCAAGCCTTGCTTGACCCTGGTGTTTTTCTTGGACAAGTTCAGTGTGTGTAAATCATTGCCAATTAAGACAGGCATAAATTTTGTCTATGTTTTTATTTAGCCTTTCTCTTTTTATGGTCATCTAGACTGTGACTATTGAAAGGATAAATGGCCATGTCCAGTAGTAATTGGGCCATATCTGAAAATACTGCTTCTCTCTGGGCCACTAACCTCTAGTGAAAGCAGGTGGGAGAGGCTAATATTTGAGACAGGCAGGCATTTGAAAACAGGATAATCAGTTTCTTCATCAGTTATCACCCTGTTCAATATAGTTCTGTTAGCATTAGCGAAAGCAATTAGCCAAAAGGAATAAATAAAAGAAATGGCTAGGAAAGAAAAAATTAACTTTTTTTGCTGATGACAAGATACTCTGCATAGAAGACCCCCCAAGACCCCACCAAAAACTCATAGTTTTAATAACTAAATGTAAGGATGCAGCAAGATACAAATTTAGAGATCAATAGGCTTCCTATACATGAATAACAAATTTATTGAGAGAGGAAATAGGGAAACAACATGATTCACAATGCCATCAAGAAAAATGAAATACCTAGGAATAAATCTGACAAAGGGAGTGAAAGAACTTTACATTGAAAACTGAAAAAGGAGCTCAAGGAGAATATTAGAAAATGGAAAGAAATTCCCTGTTAGAGGCTGGCCAAATAGCTCAGCAGATTAAAGCATCTGCTTAGGCAGACTGAGGGACCAGGATTCAATCTCCACTGTGCAGTGCCAGCCCACCCCTGGGGTGTGCAGAGATGGCGACTGAGACTGACTGTGGTGGTGTGCACCCATAATCTCAGGCTGAAAACAGAAGGATCAATATGAGTCTGATCAGTGTAGTGAGATCCTGTAGACCCTGTACTGAATACATTTTTTAAAAATTTCCAATTCTTGTCCAGTTAAAACCAATAGAGTGAAAATGATCATATTTCCAAAACTGTTACACAGATTTAATGCAAGCACAATCAAAATACAGGGAACATACCTAACAGAACTAGAAAAAACAATTACAATATTCTTATGGAGCCAGAAGGGACTTAAAATAGATAAAACAACTATGCAAACAAGGTTGTGGCAGAGATCATCACAGATCCTGATTTGCAGTTACACTATAAAGTTGTCATGTTAAAAATAAATATGGTACTGGAACAATAAGACAAACTTTCAGATCAATGGAACAGAGTAAAAGATGCAGAGATAACTTCATGCACACTCAGCAAAATAAGCCACCAAAAGAGCAAAGAGACAACCCACAAAATGGGGAAAAATTACTAGGTATTCCTCAGATAAAGGACCCATATCAAGAATATATGAAGAAGTCAAAAAAAATCAGAACTCCCCAAAATTTAAAGTCCCAAGCCAAATATAGGATTCTGAAATATATAGACATTTTTCAGATGAAAAGAATTCAAACAGCAAAAAAAAAATCTAAACAAAAATGTTTAACATAATTGGTCATTCGTGAAACGCAAAGTAAAAAAGCACTGAGATTTTGTCTCATTCCAGAAAGAATGACTATTCAAAATAAATCAAGCCAGGGTGATAGCTCAGTAGAATAAGTGCCTGCCTCGCAAGCACAGGGTTCTAAATTCAATCCCCAGTACCACAAAATCAATCAACCCATCAATCAATCAATCAATCAATCACAAATGTTGGCGAGGCTGGTGGGAAAAAGAAACCCCTCTCTAATAGTGGAAATATAAATTGGTACAACCACTATGGAAATCAGTATGGAGATTTTTCCAAAACTGAAACCAGGTTTCATTTACCTCTGCTATTTCCTTTCTAGATACATTTCTTCAAGAGTTAAAGTCATCATACTGCAGCTATACAGGCCGACTCATGTTTATAGCAATACAGTTTATAACAGCTAAATCTGGGAAATAGCCCATATGTATATCAATAGATGAATGGATACAGAAAATGTGTTTTTTGTATACAATGGAGTACTGCTCTACCAAAAATAAAAATAAATTTGAGACTTGTTAGGTAAAGGGATGCACCATGAGACCATAATTTTAAGTGAAATAAAATCAGACACAGAAGTTTAAATATCACATTTTTCACTTGTGTCTTAGAAATCCAAAAGGTAAATAAGGATCATATTAGCAGCTAGATATTGGAAAGTAGGAAGAATGTGTTCAAGTAGGAAGGGGAACAAGAGAGGACAAAGGAAAATGAAGGAAAGGAAAAGGGATTAAATAAAGCAAAGAAAAAGCAGGCCAAATAGCTCAACGGATTAAAGCACCAGCAAGGAGGCACAGGGGCCAGGTGTTCAATCCTTGGGCATGCTGTGTCAGCCCTGCCCCCAGGGCATGCTGAGATGGCAACTGAGCCTGGGTGTGGTGGCACGCACCTGTAATCCCAGCTCTTGAGAGGCTGGAAACAGGTAGATCACTACGAGTCCAATCTAGTAGTGAGACCCTGAATACCATGTAGACCCTTCCCTAAAATACAAAAAAGTAAAATAAAATAAAATAACTAAAGCAAAAGAGAATGGAAGGGAACAATTGGAAACATCTTCTGTAAACAGAGAGGGAATGAAGAGTTGCACGAAGGGGCGGGGAATAGAAAAAAGAATTAAGGTGCATTATGTACAGGTACTAATTCCCTATGACCAATTGATTGTTATATATGACAAACATGTACTAATAAAATATTGAATAAAACGATTAAAAATAATAAAAAAGAAACACAGTTCCTGGGCCTTTCCAGAGATAAAGAACCATAAAATACTGAACATATGGGATTTCATTCTGCCATCCATGCTTTATGCAGAGGATAATAATTTAAATGATTATCCTGTATCCATCTATTACCATTTCCTAGTTTATCTTAATACAGTAGAAATAGAACTTCTTGGGGGTTCCCAGGAAGATGGCTCAGTAGAATAAGTGCTTGCCTGGCAAGCTCAAGGACCTGAGTTCAACTCCCTTTAAAAAAATTAAAGAGTTCAAAGAACAAGCATGGTTCTCCTTCTGCATAATGAAAACCATTTGATTTCAGCTTTACTGGCCTTCAGGCATGTTTTCATTTTAGTTTCCTGAATTTCTATAGCAAGAAACAAGTAATGGATCTAAACTAATGTAAAAAAGAATGTATGGATTCCTATACATTCTCCAAAATCAGAGACTGAGCTTCTGTCTACCAGAGTGAGATTTCCTATTGACTGGGAGGCACACTCACAAGAGAAAATAAAAGGAAATGTCAAACAAGCATGGCAGAATCATGTGACAGATTCATGTGATCAACAAAATTGCAAATAAACATGGTTGAATCCATGTGAATGACTCAGCATGAACTAAAATGGCCAACTCAAGTTAAGAATTTTTTTTTTTTTTTGGCGGAACCGGGGATTGAACTTAGATCCTTGCGTTTGCCAGTCAATCGCTTATCCTACTGAGCCATCTCCCTGGCCCTTCAAGTTAAGAAATAAAATGGCCAACCCATATGACAAACCCAAATGACCAATCCATGTAACTAACTGACATGATGAACCAAAATGCCTGCCAATCATTGTGGAAAAATAGACTAGAATGTAATAAATCCCTTAAAAATCAACTCACTGATGATACTCATAGATAAAGGCATCCTGGAGAAAAAGCACAAATGAGATTTGAGAAGAAAAATAGGCTTGATATTTAAACAGGACAAAATACAAGTAGCTGTATCTCCCCTAAAGAGTGAGAAAATTGAGTAAAGTATTGTAGAGAATGCAAATGTGAGAAGGAAAAACAATCATACTAAAATCTTGGTCAAAAACATGAAAAATGAATGATCCATTCTGTGACTGAGCTAATATCAGGCTTTCTGACTGTTCTTCAGTAACATATTCACAATGAGTGACCAAATCAAGAAGAAGAAGAAACAATAGGAGAGATAATCTTCAGGTGGACCACTGGGTCTCTTACTGATTGGGAAAAACACAGAGGCCAAGCAGTTTTCCTCCATCCCACATGATTTGACACACTACAAAGCTGTTTCAGGCATGATGAGAAGCCTTCCAGTTTTTCCCATGCTCCATTAAAATGTACCTCTCTTGAATTCCCTCCATCTCCCTGATAACACAAATGAACGACCTGGGGAAAGAAATGATCAAAAAGTGTTTGGAGATATTCTAAGGGAGTGACAGAGGGAAAGAGAAAGAAAAATAAAACCAGTGTGTCTCTGCTACAGTTCATATGAGGCAGAGAAGGAGGGAGAGAGAAAGGGAGGGAGGGAGGGGCCACTGGTAGAATGGGGTGAGATGTGAACTGGTTATTTAGAGACTCTGACCTGGATTTAAGTAACTTGATTAACATAATCTACAAAATACTAAGCTTTCTGAAAACCAAAAATTATTCATTCCTTTATTGCTTTTTTAAAATAATTTATAATTGAAGACCAATAATTCTTAAGTGCTTTATATACACATATAAAAACAACCAGCATTCATAGCTTTTAGTTTCCAGTTTGGAAGAGACAGATAGGTTACAAGACAAGTACAAGGTAATATATAACATAACAACTAGCAACTTAATGATTCAGAAGTACACATTTCAAAGAAATGAATGTTGAATGAAAGAAAGAGAGCCAAGTAGGTTTCACGTTAGAGAGGGCTAATCAATTTTGACTTTATTCTGAAAATCAGTCAGAACTATTATAGAGTTTTAAAGTCAGGGAGTAACATAATCATAATAAAGGGGAAAGAAACTCCCATTATGCTAGATATTTGTTATGAGCTCATTTACTATAAAATCAAAGAATTAATTTTAGGAACAATAGAGGTTAAAAACACAATATATTTATGGTGTGAAAGAAATCTTCTGTCTGAAAGAAGGACAGGAGACCAAAGTGGGCTGCCAAGGACCTTGCCTTTTCAAGAGATTTTCATACAGCAAATCCATAAGTTGAAGCGAGTCCAAGGTGGAAAAAATGGGAAATTTCAAGGGGGGCATGAGGTGGAACAAAACTATGATCAACCAATGAGGTTACAAATATAATGCTCAGGTAAAATTGATTAAATCAGAATCAAATGGGGAAGCAAATCACATAGCAAGTACTCATCAATACAGAACATGTGCTCTTCCTGTAGGGGTTTGTGTTAATGGTTTTTCCTGACTCTCTCAAAGTAATAGTTACCTATTTAGGATTTCAATCCCTGATATTTATCCTTGGAAAGTATATAGATGCATATATTTTACTTTTTTCTTGAGATCTGGTGCACAGTGCAGGTGCCTGTCTCTCCCTCAGTTGTAAGGTATCTCATCTTCTGCACTGGCTTCTTTGAGGGCATAGCCCTGTCTTACTGCCTATAATATTTTTGCTATCTTAGTTGTCTATAAAAATCAAAACTGCATTTTATTTATATTAGGAAATATTTATAGAATGCAATGTTTCTAGTCCTTGTGTAGACTTGATACAGGTACATATTGCATCTTAATTCATTTTATCATTAACTTTTTGTCACCTACCTTCTCCCTCCCTTCATTTCTTGATCTCCTTACCCTGTGAGAAAGATCTATCTTCAAACTTTCTATTATATATATATATATATATTTTTTTTACTTTGCTCTTTATTTATGTTTTGCGTTTCTCACTTAAGATAGTCCATGCAAAATTTAATCTTCTGTTCCTGAAATATTTTATTTCTAATTGTGCTCTCAATCTGTATCCATTTTTCTGAATAACTCAAATTTATATTTGTTTATTGCAGAGTAGTACTCCATGTGTGAAAATAGCACTTTTTTCATTATCCATGTTTTGATGGACATATAGGATGCTTCCAAGATTTACCTATCATGAACTGTGTTATTATAAGCATGAATGAACATATAGAAGTATAATATGATGTCTTGAACTCTTTGGGGAACATACATAGAAGCTGAATACCTGAGTCAAATAAAATTTGTGGGCTTAGTTGTTTAAGTTATATTTATGCTGATTTCCATAACAGTTATACCAGGTTACATTGCCACCAGCAGTATAGATGAATTCCTTTTTCCATGCAGTAATGTCAACATTCACTGTTACTTCATATCTTGATGGTGATCTTCCATTTTGGAGTGAAATCTAATCTCAGTGTTGTTTTCATTTGTATTTTTCTAATGGCCTGTGATGTTGAACATTTATTCATGTGCATATTGTTTATTTATACTTCTTTTGTGAATTGTCTTTTCATTTCACTGGCCAAATTATTGATTGGTCCTTTTATTTTGAGGGTCTAATATTTTTCAGATCTGTGTATATTCTAGATGGTAGGCCCTTGTCTGAGGTAGAGCTGACAAAGTTTCTCCATTCTGTTATAATTTTACAGTATTTATTGTTTCTTATGCTCTGTGGAAAAATTCTAATTTCAAATGATTCCATTTTTTGATTCTTGCCACTATTTTCTGTGCTACCGGGATTCTATTTAGAAAGTTTTTGTCTATGCCTTTGACTTCAAGATTTTTACCTATTTTATCTGCCAGTATCTTAAATTTTTCTGTTCTAACATTGAGTTCTTGATGCCTTTTGGCTCTTTTGTCAAAGATCAAATAGTTGAAAGTTCTTGGATTTGGGTTTTTTTTTTTTCTTTTTTTTTCTTTTGCATCCTCTGTTCTATTCCATTGATTCCAATGTCTGTTTATGTGTCAATACCATGCTACTTTTATCAACATAGTTTTGTAATATAATTTTCTGTCTAGAATTGTGATGCCTACCAGTTTGTTCTTGTTAACCAAAATTGCGGTTGCTATCCTGAGTCTGTTTTTAATGGCATGTTTTGGAAAACAACTCTATTATCAGTTTAGAAATGAAATTGAATAGACAGTGTACCTGGTTCCAGAGAAAACAATGTCGTACAACTATCCAGTACTAATAATGACAATATAAAACTTTTAAAAATACTGTACTTTTATTGTTAAAGAGAATAAAAATATTAAAGATCATTAAAAATTATACAGGATTTCACTAAACAAAATTATGGGAATTATTCAATAGTCATTATATTGCCTATTATTGTCACCCACTTAGTTTATACCTAGCTTGTGGATTTTTTTTTTCTGGGACCTTGCCCATAAGTATGATCATTTGTGCTAAATGTTCCCAGGACCTGTCTCTCCCAATGGTTTTTCATGTTTAAAAAGTGTAGCTCACAATACTTCACATGGTATGCCAAGTAAAATAATGGCGTCACCAATTAGCCCAAGTCTTTGTATGCAGAATTTGAGTATATATTCACTTACACATTTACAAAAAAATATGCCAATGTATTAAATATCTTGGAATAGGGATATTATCTTATACAGATGAGTATAATCCAATCACAAGTGGTCTTAATCAAAGGCAGACAGAAGGCAGTATGACAACACAAGCAAAAGTGAGACATGAAGAAAGATTTTATGATGTTACATATGGTTGTTTTAATCCTACAGGAAGAGACCATAGGCCAAGGAATACAAACGGCATACAGAAGATTCAAAATATTTTTCTCTACAGACCTTTCAGAAGAAAACTAACCTGGGTAATACCTGGACTTTAAGCCAACAAGAATTACTTTAGGCTTCCAGTCTCTTCTTAACTATGATATAAACTCTGTGGTCTTCTTAAGGCTTTAATTTTGTGATGATTTGTTACAACTGCAACAGAAAACTAATACACATATAACTTTCAAGGTAACAAAAGATTAAATAAAAGCTCAAATACAGGGGGCTGGGGAGATGGCTCAGTGTAATAAGTGCTTCCCTGGCAAGCGCAAGGGCCTGAGTT
>NDGM010992129.1:0-10146 GCA_002564305.1 Octomys mimax | reverse complement strand
CAGGCATGGTGGCCCATGCTTGTAATCCCAGGGCTGAGGAGGCTGAGACAGGAGGATCACTATGAGTTCAAGCTGCGTAGCAAGACCCTGAACCAAATAAAGATTAAAAACAAATTAGAACTTCCAGGAATGAACAGTAGAGGGGGTTTAACTAACATAATATTATTAGTTCTTTATTTCAAAGCAAAGTCATTAAAAACAAACCAACAAGCAAATCCATGATGATTTTATTAAGAAAAAGACATTTTAACATCATAAATAAGAGAAGAACAATTTTAGGATGATGGAAAACATTTTAAGAAAATATTGGAGGTAAACTTGTGTTGCTATATAAATGTCTTTAAAAACAGTGTATTAAATAACGCAGATATACAAAAACAAATAACAGCACGAGTTTATTTGTGTGAGCATATTTTTCCTCTATACAAGCTTGTCAGTTTACACCTCTATATTTGGTGTAGGGTGAAGTGAGGTGACACTATCTTGCTCCTTCCTGGATTTCAGTTTATCAGTTTATTACAGAAAATCTGCTCTCACACGTGAGTGTGAGCGGAAACAGAAGCCTCTTTAAGGCCGTTTGATTCAGTCTAAATACTCTGGGAAGAGATACAGCAGGGACCTCACAGTTTCATGTATTTTTCTTGCCTTTTCTCGTAGTGAAAAGGAAGCTGCTCTAGTTGATGATTTTCCTGACTGAGAAGGAAAGGCGTCCAGCAGCCCAGAGCTCCTGCTTCCTGGGAGTCCTGGGAGTCATTCTCATCTAGGACTGAGCCTCCAAAGCTTGGCGCTGAGCACCTGGGTCTAGAGAGATGTTTGGCCAGGGAAACCACCTTTTGAGAAGATGCCTCGTTACTGCCTTCTATTTGGGAGCCCTTTTAGTTTTTTAGTTTTTTTATTTTCTTTTGTATTTAGTACAGGGTCTACAGGGTTTCACTACATAGATCGGATCCATAGTGATCCTCCTGTTTTCAGCCTCCCAAGCTGGGATTACAGGCGTGTGCCACCACACCCAGTCTCAAGCTCTGTTTCAGAACTCCCCGGGGGTGGGCCAGCAGTGCCGGCCAGGGATTGAACCCCTGCCGCCGAGCCTGTCTAAACAGGTGCTTTAATCCACTGAGCTCCCTTTTAGTTTTGAATCATGCTTGAAAATATAGTGCATATTTGCCAGCCAGAGCTTCTCCAGCACACAGCACATTCATCTGTGTGGACTCAGAAGCAGCTGGTTGTTCAGCTCCCTTTGCAGGGCCAGAGTTTCCGGGGTCATGTGCATGTGCTTTCCTAACCTGCTCAAGTGACTGGAGGCCCCTTTTGATTAAAAACTGCTTGGTGGTTCTCGCTGCTGGCTGCTGGCTGGTGTTATCTGGGGAACAGTTCTTGGGCTGTACCCAGCACTGGCTACATCAGAACATGTCATCTGGTGAACCTGTGCACCACAAGGTTCTAAAGACCCTCCAAATGATTCTGGTGTGCAGCCAGGGCGGAGGACTCTCGCAGAATGTGCATGTGCCTACAAATCTTGCACACCATTCCAGTGGCTCAAGGTTGTGGAATCCTGCATGTAACACTTGGGAGCCAATAGCTAAAGACTCTACTGTGTAACTATATAGGAGGCAGAGCTGGGGTAAGCACTGGGAAAGCGTCTAGTTCTTTTGCATCTTATGTGGTCCCCAGTCTTGGGCTAAAGATCAACAGGCATCGCTGTACCTCCCAAGAGCTCGGAGAGATCAGCATCATTATTGGCCTCGTTTTACAGGAGAAGGAGTGCAGCTTACAATTATTGCTTGGATTCGTGCAGCTGAGTATGTTGCTGGGATCAGCACTTGCCTCTTATCTGGCCTGCTGGGCAGGAAGTAGTCAGGTTGAAGAGGAGCTTGAGGGGGCTTTTTAAAGAGGATAGTCAATGTGGTAGCATCTTGTAGCATGTTGTCAGATAAAGGTGAGTCCAGAGAGCCTTCTTAAATGCAGAAGCTGTACTTAATTACAGCCTTTCTGGGGAATTAGCTTGGTGGTCTAAGCACTTGCCTGGTAAGCACAAGGACCTGGGTTCAAACCCCAGTACCACATGCTGTGCTGGCCACTGAAACTGGGCGTGGTGGCGCATGCCTGTAATCTCAGCACTGGAGAGGCTGAGACAGATCACTATGAGTCTGAGCTGTGTAGCAAGACCCTGTACTACATATATAAATAAATAAAAGATTAAAAATAATCTTTAAAAATTACAGCCTTCTTGGGAAGGAGAGTTGGTGCATGAGGTTTGTTGGAGCAAAGACAAGCCTCCTTGCCCTGTTTTAACAAATTCTCAGAGGAGAGAACTAACTTGTGCTTTAGTGCAAGACCTGTAAATGATACTCTGCTCTTCAGGAGCAAGTCTTCTTGTTGCCCTGTGGCTGTCTCCTCCCCAACACAGTGCTTTCAATGAAAAGTACCATATTAGCCTTGCAACTTCTAGAGTGAGGGAGGTAACAGTCCCCTTCCCTTGGTGTTGCTCAGATTACATAGAGAGAAGGAGCCACATTTTGGGAGGGAGAAGAGAAGGGAAAAGCTCTCAGAGGATTCGGCACTACAGTGATGAGGGCCCCGGAAACTGGGGCGAAGACCCAGGGAGTTTCTAGGTGATCTCAAGGGACGTGTCCTGCTGGCTTCTGCTGGGCTATTCCTGCTGTGTAGAGTGCGGGGCCGGGGGACTCTAAGTCCACTTGTAGGGGTGCACAAGAGGACTTAGCATGTTAAGAGAAAGTTATCTCCAAGGGCCTTGTAAAGTATGTACTTCACTGCTGGGAGAAGATCAGTATAGCTGAGCAGTGAGCAAGGCAGTGGCTGGATCTCAAGGTCTTGGTGACTGACATGCTGTGAGTCCTCCTTCCCAGCCACTGGAGAGAGTGGACTGGCTTATGCTGAGTGCAAGCCATACGGTGGCGGACACACAGACTCGCCGAGTGGAGGAGACAGAAGTGAACGTCACTCCCGTGCCACCCTCAGCCAAGACCTTGGCTTGGAGACTGCATTCCTAGCACCGTGTATTCTGCTTGTATTTTGGGGCCACTGTCTCCCTTTCTTTCTTCCTTTGTCTTTCATTTTCTCTCCCCTTGTGAACGTCTATTGACTCCTGTTCCTTCTGTTTAGCCATTATTCCCTGAGTTTTTGCTTTGTTTTTATCCCTGTTCTTCAATTTAACTCTTTCTTATTACCCACTTATGAATGGATGGAATTAATGCATTTATTGAACATTATCTAAGAACAATACTTTTCTAGGTACCTACTTGCATATTTTTCACTACTTGCGTATTTCTGGTTATAAGAAAAAAAATCAAGTTACTATGATCTGCCAATATTTAAGTATGTCATATAACTTTCGTCACACCATGACATATTTCAATACAAAAGAAAGCAAGTTCCCCTTTTTAAAACCAATTCTCAGAAGGGGAACTTCCTCCCTCCACCTTGGGCCTGGGAAGTACTGAGAAGTTTATGTGAGAAAATGCATCATGCATTATATATTTTGTTACTGGAAAATGAATTGCTTTCTTGTTCTTCCAGGGTTATTATATGCCAAACATTTCTAGAACAACAGCCCCAGCAGGACAGCTAGCTGTGAGAACTAAGTTCACTTCATTGTTTAAAAAGTGGTGGTTTCCATTGTGAAGAAATGGCTTGAATGTATATTCCTTTCATATCATGGGTGAATTTCCAATAATTTCAAATAATTCTACCTTAACATGAAGGTAATGAACAGGTAAGAAAATACTTCAGAAACTTTAGCTTAGAAAGTTCTGCAAAACAGAAAAAGGACTAACAGTAGGTAATATCTTTGTACCAAATATCACTTCCTGCTCCAAAAGAGAAATAAATGAAGATGGCAGAGAAAGCAAGGGGCTGTGTGTGGACATGATTGTATTTTCCACCCCCTACAAAGTACAGACAGATAGTTAACTAACATTTCTGTTTAAGCAGTGATATAATCCAGAAATTTTCAGGAGAGATTGGCCCTGAAATTGTAGAGGCTTTGTTCCAATAATTTTTCTCTCCAAAAAGAAATCAGCCCCCAATGATGGCAAGATTTCCCCTGGCTTCATGCCCTTGTAGATAATATCACACATTCTTTCCTTATCATTCCTGTAATGGTGCACATAGTTTTCCTCTTTATGTCCCTGGAAAAGATACAACCAGTTGGGTGACTGCCAAACTGATCTGTCAATGGTTAAGAGAGAGACAGCCAACATTTCTTAATGTGTGCCAGGTACTATACCAGGTGGTTTACCCTTATTTCTTGTGATAGTTCTTCCAGGTATGGATTATCATTTTTCACACGGGATAGTGAAGCTCAAAGCTATAAGAAAGCAAATAAAATTTCCACTTTCTCATAAGATTCAGCAGCAGCAGCAGAGCAGGGAATTCAACTCTCATTTTTTTCTGCCATAACCACTCTTGCACTTTTCATTCTAGCTGAGAATATAGCCAAAGTCCAGCTGGCAACAGTCTTCTCCCACTTGTGCACAGATTGCAAATGGCTTGGAGAGGTCATTTGGGAAATCTGAGCAAGAGGGATGCTGAACAATCTGGTCTTGGGTTATCCGGCCTCCTGTTGGCAGGAAGGCTGGGTCCAAAGGAGCTGGAGTGGGCCTTTTGGAGCCAATGTCCACATCTTCTCAAAGATTACTTCTTTGGCTACTAGACACATTGCTCACCCTTCCTACCACCATTTAGACTTCAAACCACAGCAACAACAGCAGCAGCAGCAGCAGCAGCAGCAGCAGCAGCAGCATGAATGCTCTCAGGACTGCAATGGAACCATCCCTCATGCACAGGAGAAGTTGCAGGTTCAACTTCTCCCCAAAGAGCAGACCCCAAATCTCATCAGCTGCAGCACTCATCTCTGGGGATTGGTGCTTCCTCCATTAGTTTAATCACTACTCTGTTCTCTGATATTTTAATCAAAACTGTAAGGTTAGTAGCCACCAAAAAGACCTATGAAAAATAGCAGAGAAAATGTACAGGGAGGAAAAAAATGAGACGCAACACAGAGGGAATATATTTTATTGGAGCATGGGACAAGGTCTCTAAGTAATTCAGGATGGCCTTGAACTCACTATGTAGCCCAAGATGGACTCAAACTCATGACAAACCTTCTGCATCAGCCTCCCAAATGCTGGGACTGTAGGCAGCACCACCATGCCTGGTTTGGAAGAAATATATTTTTTTCTCTGACAATGAGCAACGTCCAATTCTGTAATGGATCCTAAAGTTTGCTTGGTATTCTTGTTTATTAGCGAAAACCGCAAAGCTTAAGGAGGTCCTTCTTACACTGGTAACTATCATGTTTCATTGACTGCTGCTATTTCACAGAGCACAATAGTGGGCCACCCCACAGAGGTACTGAGATTATGGGGTATTATCCCTTTGGCTGCATAACTTAACAGAAGCTCCATTACCCCTGATAACTGACATAATATTCCAGTCATTTTTTTTTTTTTTGGTCTGTTTATCTAAGGACATAAAAATCCCGAAGCTGCCCAAAGGAAAGCTGTAGCAAGGGTTCATGGGTGCATCTAGGGCTGAAACCACTATATCTTTGGAATCTCGGGCTTCCAAGACAGAAGTACCACAGTAGAAAAAGATGATTTTCAAGCTTGTGTGAGTGAGCTACTGGGTGGAATGGTAGGAGATGAAATATTATTTTCATCCTTTTGGATCTAGAACAATGTATTCTTTCCACAGGAGGATCCTTACCCACTATGGTTACTGGTTCATAAAAAGTAAAGTTCAACCAAGAGGTTTCAGCTTTACAAAGTGTTCCTCCCTGCCTAGCCCTGGAACTAAATGGCTTGTTGGCCAGTGACTTCAGATCCTGAGGCACGTGGAAGAGCCAGGAAGCTCTTCACTGACTGCCTTCATTCTTGTGCCTGGACATGAGTTCCTTGCTGTCAAGTAGTGCTGCTTGACACCGTGATGATGAACAAAACAGAACATGTTTCAGGAAGCACTGTAGGGAGAGAAGGAATTTTTTTTGTTAAATTCTCTTCTATCCTGCGTTTTTTCCCACTGTTGACAATCTTCTCTGTCTTCAGTGATGGAGCATAAGATCCTGATGAGCATCAGCCTCATCCTCCGTGACATGGTACGGGAAGGGGATTCCTGGCTGGTTAAGTCTGAGGGCGATTTGGATATTCATCAGTGGCCACAGAGAGGTCAGCCTTGCTAAGAGGAAGTCCTCTTGGCCCATTCCTTACCTTCATGGCTGCCTCTAAAGTCAACTGATTCCAGAGCCCACAGAACAGCAGCGAGGTTGGCGGACACGAGGCTGACGACAGCTCCAGATATGATTATCAACAGCTCCACTCAGGCGGAGGCCTCTGGTGAGCATCCATCGGGAAATGCATGTCCTCACAGTCCGGTCCCCCTTTGAGGTGTCCTTCTGCTCCCCTCTTCTCTATACTTGTTTGTCAACAAGTTCTAACTTTTCCCTTCGCAGACATGGAGCACTTGTATAAACTATAGCAACTGCCCGTGTGCAAGGCCGTCTGCCGCATTCCAGCAAGGCAGCCTTTGATATGTGATGGTGCAAGTTTGGTCCTGAACGTGGTTTTCCACTCTCTGCCATCCTTTGAACCACCTGAGTCTGATCCTATAACTCTGCAACAAATCACTTCCTACTTCTGAAGTTGTGTTTAAAACACACACACACACACACACACACACACTTTTTTTTTTCTCCGATCAGTCCCCATGGGGTTACAGATACAGGCAGCAGAAAAGATGTTGGTGCATCAGGGGAGGCACCCTTGGGGTTTAAACTTTGTTATACAGCTGACTTGTGCTTCAGGATTTTCTCTAATGCAATCCTTTACCTGCTGTTCCTACCTGGCATCCTGTTGGTTGTTCTGGCACTTAGGGATTGACAAACCAGACAACACTAAGTTCAGGACAAACACCTCTGTTGACCAGGCCACCTGGTGTCCCATGGTCAGATGTGCAGCCTCTATCAGGGCCCTACAGCAAACTATGGACTCTCTTTCAAAAGAAGAGCTACTTAAAGGGTGGAGATAGTTTGTTTCAAACTCTGTGGTTGGAGCTTTGCTTTTCCTCTCGTGGTTTGTCATGGGCTGTGCCTGGTATCCTGAACAACCAGAGAGACTTTGCCTCACCAGGGGCCAAGTGGCAAAGCTGCCTGCACCGCAGCCTGGATGAGCTGAGACCATAGCTGCAACTCGGTGCCACCCGAGTTAGTTGTCTCAGGGATTGATTCAGTGAATGAGTCGAGGCTGTGGACTTAAAGCATCTTAACATTTGTACCACGCTGTGCCACTGAATGAGAGCTAGGATTGAGTCTTATTTTTCTGTTTGTAGGATATTTACTGTTAAGTTCAAGAGCATCTCCTTGCACTCTCAGAAGCAGCTATGAAGTGGCAGACCTTTGCACTCAGTGGGCCTTACCTATGGACCACTGGTACCCCTGGGTGATATTAGGGCGTTGGCTGCTTCTTGTTCACACCATCTTAGCGGTGCTGCCATCCCCTGGAGAAGCAGCATGGCCTCCTGCACTCTGCTGAGGCGGTCTGAGCTGCTGCGTGAGATCAGCTCCCTGGCTCTCGTCCCACAGTGACCGCTGATCTGCGCAGCTCAGCCTGCCCCCCACAGATTCCCATCTTTGAGAATTTGTTGCCTCTGATTGCTTCTCCTACCAAATCATGACTGCACAGAGTTCAGTTACTACTAGAACTGACGAGATTAAAGCAGAGCATCAGAAGTTTTCCAAAGCACCGGAAGCTATCAGAATAGGTTCTGAGCAGGACTTGAAGGTGGGTCTACCAAACAACACTATGGAAATGCTTCACTGAGTCTGTGGTCGATGCTTCTGTGACCAGGATCGGGGAGCCAGGACGCCAGCACACAGGTGACGTTTCTGAGAGGGCAGTGTTGCCGGTGTCCGGTGGCCTGCGCACGAAGCCCCAGAGCAGACGCAGAGAATGCTGTGTAAGGAAAGGAAAGCCCCACAGCGCTTCCTTCACAGAGAGACTGATCTTGCCAGACATTGGCCAGAATGTGCTTCGCCACACTGGCTGTACTTCCCGATGGCACCGAGTCACCTGGCATCGCTGCTTCATGGAAGTCGGCCTGCACCCAGAGCCCTGGCTGTGAGGACGCATGCGGTCTCCAGCAGCTGCCAGCCCGCATGCAGGGCAAGAAACAGAGCGGAGCCAGCCAGCTCGCTAGGTCAGCTGACACAGCCCCGTGAGCACCTTGGAAATAAAAGAATCTGTCAGCTGCTAACTATGAGGAAGAAAGGAGAGGGAAGTCCAGGATGTCACTGCAGAGGAACTGACTTGGGAAGTGAGCTGTTACGGGGAAGAGTTGGAGATAGAATGTGGGACTGAAAGATAAGAGGGGAAAGAGAGACAGAGACAGAGGCAGAGAGACAGACTTACACTGAGGGAGGTTGGACAGAGGGATATCAGAAAGGCAGGAAAATGAAAAAAAGAGAGAGAAAACCTTTAGAAAAAAGAGAATCAGAAAGAGAAGGGAGACAAGATTTGAAATTCTAGTTTTAGTAGAGTAGCTAGGATGCACTCCGCTGCATCTTCCCATAATTATCCACAAACACTGCTGTTCCAGGCACTGTCTGCCCCATGTGCTGTGTAATCCCCTCCTGGCCGAAGGGCGGCTGCGATGCGACAGTAGACCTTACAGTTTTATTTTTCTAAGACTCTTTGCACACGCTTCCACTGAAAACGAAGGGAAGCAGGCCTGGCTGATTTTTTCCTTTTTGGTTTGTAGCAACTGCATATTGAAGTGAACTGACACACACAGGCCACAGAGGAGCGGCATGTTGGCCAAGATGTTACCGTCGTGGCACCTGCCACACGTCACGGTGAGCCTTTCAGGGTCCGTGTGATGCTGAGTTGGTGCAGGCCCACCTAGAAAGGCAGTATCGTAAGCGGCTCTTCTGTTGTGATAAAAGGTTACATTTTTTTTTAAAAAGGGAAGAAAATAGAGTTTAAATAAAAATTTTAGATGAAAGGTTGCATAATATTAGGCATGATCAAAATATTTGGTGACGGTTTAAAAAATCATTACCATAAAGGACACATGGCTGTTAATCTCGCCAGAGCACTCACCCTTGCTTTGAACATGCACATCCCAACGCTGTTGCTGCCTCGGACGCAACTCATGAAACCCTCTTTGGGGTCCTTAGTTGTGTTCTGGATGCCTTGATGTGTGGCATTTACTTTTCACGGTCATTTTGACTTTGGGGAAGAGGCAGAATTTGCATGGTGCCCCATTCGGTGAATAAGGTGGGTGAGGACACAATGATTTTATCAGACAGAAATTGCTATAAACATTTTGTATTAATTTAGGACATGGAGGCACCCACAGAACTGCCAGAAGCATCAAGGATGCTGGACAAGTATGTTGAAATCAAAGTTTGATGGTCAGTGTCTTTTACTGTAATACATTTAAGTATTTATTTAAACATCCACCAAATTTTATCAAACCTCATAAACATACTATGAAAGGTATAAAAGGAGGAAATAAGAAACTTCTTAAGCTTTTTTTTTTAACCATTTGAATATCAGTCTCTCATCGATAAAATAGGAACAAGGGTGTGTGGAGCTCTGTGAGGATGGAAGCAGGTATAATTAGTGCTGTATACTTAAATCAGAGCCAGGCACAAAGCAGACGCATGGCAAGCTTCAAGCCCCGATGCTCTCATCAGCATGAGTAGCACCTTTGTGTGTCATTAGCAGGGCTGTTTGCAGCACAGGTTTTCCATTGTTACAGTTATGTCAACTATAATTCTATTTAATTATATATCAAAAAGATGTGCGTTTATCTCAAGTGCATTCAATCATGGCTAAGAATATAGTATTAATAGGAAAGCTAAATACGAGAGAAAATAGAACCCTAATTCATGAATTATTTTGAATGCTTATCTGGAGAATACACAGTGATGATGCATGCCGCTGGGGCCCAGTGTGACATTTCAGTACACGTGTACAGCATACCTCACCAAGTTCAAGTATTCTTCAAGCAAAGAGAGTGATACCTACACATTACAAGTTAAAAAGAATGCAAAATTCACTGACCTTCTCAGACCCAACAACTACAACTCTTGTTGCATAGGTCCTGCTTTACCTTGGTCTTAACCAT